>CAIGRB010092909.1:11123-28699 GCA_903798255.1 Fraxinus quadrangulata | reverse complement strand
TATCACGTGCCTACGCCATATGCGGGTACGTGTGAAGCATATGCGTATATTTTAGAACACTGCTTCTTTGCAATCATCAAGAACTTCTTGAGTTTAATGCTTCTACATAGCAAAGAAGTCCCAGTTTTTTTTTTTTGGAATCTACATCGTGAGGTATTTTATGACACAAATCCACATCACCTTTTCATTCTGCTTAGTGTTGTTTGACTCAATTGATTCCACCTCCAGTTTCCACAATAGAAGGAAACAAGTTTTTTTTTTTTCATTAGTAGTAGCTTCTAACATGTCTCTACAACGACTCCGTGCTATATCAGTTCTTCCTCTGGCACAATTCTTTGGTAGAGAAGAGCTATACGGTGTACTAATATCACCAGTGAACTATACAAAGGAAAAAACAAGTTAAATTAGTAAAAGTGCAAGACCAAAGCTTATAACTACATCAGTAAAGCCTTTGCTGTATGCAATGAGATAAATAGTGTTGGAATTGTGATATTTTGTTGTCACATTATTATTGTATTTTTGAATTGTAGTTTAGTTACAATATTTAGTTCAAATGTCTAACTAGACGTGATGTAAAGTTAGACTTAGATTATGTATTTTACAAGCAAGTATGAGTTGTGTAAGAGTTGATAGATAGTTGGTAAGATAACTTTGTAAAATCTATCAAATGGTGGCTATAAGTAGAGCCAAGTTGTAAGGAATATTTATGAAGGAAATTGACACAATGTAGTCTTCAAAGAAACCGTGTCCTCCACCTCTGATCTGTTCTTAAAGAACAGCAGAGTTTATGTTGTTTTATATATGATTTTTATTATGTTTTATATGTTTTGTTCATACTCCAAATCCACTCCTCCATACAAAAACGAGATTAAATGTTAGAGCTCTTGAATGAGCTTTTGAACCAATGAAATTCCAACAAATAGGATACAGAATTTCAACTCCGTAAATAGAGACGATGAAAACAATTGTAATATAACCCAGTCCTAATATTTAATTGGCCACTGCAAAGTAGAAACAAAAGCCAGAACTAAGGTGAGGAAATATCTTATGTTCATATGGTGAATACGAAAAAAGCAAGTTTTAGCTACTACAAATATCAAGTGGACAGAAATTGCAGGTGCAACTAAATGTAAATCCAACAGAGATAGTCTTTGACAAATGAAAATTATAGAGTTTTCAAGTTGGTTCCAGTTATATGCTGCATCTCTAGTCACACACACTCGTAAAAGAAATGAGTTTCTTATTTGATTGCAAATGAATGGATTTTATCTTACCAACAAATTTGTAGACATCGAAATCATGTTGAGAAGTTGCTAAAATACAATTGCATGCGAGCAAGTGATGTTAGTCAATTTCTGGGATAATGAACTTGAAACAATTCAAAAAATGGATCAAAGTCTTCGAACTTTTATTCAAATTTATCCATAGTTTGTTCAAATAACACGCCCAGCCTATTACGACAAAAAGCATAAACCACAAACTATGGTGAAAGATACCCAGGATTGAATCCTTCAACGTTCAGTACTCAACCAAAATAAGCGAAGTGAAAGAGGTAATTTCATCAGTTAGTGACCAGGTTTGAAAAAAAAAAGGGTCTTACCTGTTCTTCTTAAATCTATTAAAATTTGAAATTGGAGATTTGAATTTTTGGGAGTGTTTGAATTGGAAGGAGGTCGGGTTTTTTATTTGGATTTTACTACTTGTACATAAAAAAATGTACATAATAAATTTGATAGATTATTGAAGACAAAGATGAGGGAAACTTACTTCTAATTATCCACTCAAAATGGTAGTACACGGTTTCATATATAGCCATACATTGATACAAAATAAAATGATTGTCTACCAACTATTCTACCTACTACCACTACACTTTGCTTGTCTATTGCATCAATTTGTGCTCAAACCNTGATCTTGATTGTGTTTTATTTGTGGAAGATTTTTTTCCCTTCGATTTCTCTTGATTTCTTGAGCTTGGCATACGGTAGTGTTGAAATTTTGAAAGCTACTGTTGGTTTATGTTTGAGCGTAAAAAAATATGTACTTACCATTTAACCCAATTTTGTCACGAGTTTTCAAAACCACCCCAAAAATTAGGGCATTTGAGTAAGTTGCCCATTTAAGAATTATGACCAGAGCCCAATCTCAGAAGCCCATGGTCTATATAGGTGTTAGGGTTCTTCGTGCCGAAGGTCATCAACACGTTCGCAGATAAATGCTAGAGAAAGATCAGGACCCAATAACCAATAGTGAAGTCCAATATGGAATATAAGTCCAATAAGATTAGGCTCTGATTTGAGCCCTATTTTAAGAGAAAAATACATTTTTGAATGGGAAAATTTCATAAAAAAGATTAAATATCACCTATTTCAAAATTAAGAACAAACGTTTCAAATTTCAAAAATCAGATACTAATTAAAATTTATTTATGATTTAATAAATTAATTATATATTTAATTAATTAAACATATTAAGATCATGAATTTATACGATTTTGTCGAAAATTAATGATTTAATTACTCACACGTTATTTTTCGCTTATAAATCAGAACTTTTATATGTCACAAATTATTTTACTTTCACAATTCAAAAATTTTATAGGTCAAAGTTTGTTCGTCAATCACAAATAAAAAATTTATATATCACAATTTATTTATCGATCACAAATCATAAATATTATAAGTCACAACTTATCAGATACTCACAAATTTTCAATTAAAAATTTTATATGTCACAAATTATCTTATGGTCACAATTCAAATATTTTATAAGTCACAATTTATTCATCGGTCACAAATTAAAAATTTATACGTCAAAATTTATTTATCGATCACAAGTCACAAATATTATATGTCACAACTTATCAAACAGTCACAAATTTTCAAATTATCGATCATAAATGAACAATGTTTTAGATTACGCATGATTTTTTGATCACAATTTATTTTTTTCATTGCTCACATATTGTTTATTGGTCACAGATTAACCAATTTAATAGTCGCAATCAACTGAATAATTTGTGATCACAACCAACACTTGTGACCGCTACCTCACAACTCCTTCCAATAGCACCATCGTCGCTGCCAAAATCACCACCACCATCTCTCAACAACAACACCATCTCAAACAAATCAGCACATCGCAGCAAACACTACCACATCGTCGTGCTAGATCCACCACCACCTCGACAAACCCATCGTCACCAACATCTAACCATCTCCTTCGACCACCACCCACCAACTTACTAGCACCACAACCAACATTATTAGTCACCACCACCACCACCACCCATCCACCACAAAAAAATCAGATCTAAAATTATCAGTCACACAACACTACACTGCCATCAACATGCCCTAACTCTATATGGATGCACCGCTGCCACCACTAACAAAGCCCACAGTGCAACACACTACCAGCACCACCATACGGTGCTTCGCAGATCGCTGGGGTACGAGCGATAGGTGGGCACCTCGCAGTACACCGCCATCAACACAGCCTAACCCTATACAGACGCACAGCCACCACCACCAACAAAGCCCCACAACACAACACACCACAAGCGCCACAAACACCATTGCACCGCCACCACCATAAGGTGTTTCGCAAATCGCTGCAGGGACGAAGTCGTCGCAGTGACTGTAGACGCAGATCACTAGGGTGTGGGTGATAGGCGATCAGATCGCTGTCGAAGGTGGTGAACGATCTACGCTGCTTGGGTGTCTTTTCGTTTGGCGACGGGGTGAAGTAGAGAGAAAGGGATGTAGAGTAGAGAGAGAGTGTGTGGATTGAAAATGAGGAAGAAGATGAATATTAGGGTTTGGGGGTATGAGTATATAATTGAATTTTATAATATTATTATTTAATATTAAAAAATTGTATTTTTATCTTATTTTTGTATATAAAAATTATAATTCTGATTTTTGAAATACAATATTTAAAAGTACTCCATGTAATTTCCACATAAATATATAGGACCTCGGTCGGACATGTCCAACTCGATGATTTTCGAACCGAACTAGACAATCACATTGGTCCAGATTTTATAACTACGATTACAGTGTTTGAATAAATGAATTCAATAAGAACAATATTGAAATATGACGTTGGATGAAAATAATATTTTTTTAAAAATCTTAAAATTTTAATAGGAATAGATATAGAGTGAGATAGCTATACAACAATAGTGAATATAAAAAGCAGCACTCTAAAAAATATATGGTACTAATATAATCATCATTTTAGCTCCTGTTTGGGCTCCAGTAAAATTTATTGCATTTTTCTTTTTGCAATTTCCAATCACATATTATTCAATAAAATAATATTACATGCAAATTCATTTTTTTCTGATTTTTTAGTCATATATTATCTGAAAAATTACTATTACAAAATACATTTTTCCTAAAATTAAATTTTAGAGTGTGTTTGAGCCACATTATTTTGGAAGAATATATTCTGGAATAGTAGATCGATGGAGAATGTGTGGTTGAATAAGAATGAAAAACTATTGATGTGATGAAAAATATTATTTTATTGAAAAATGCGTGATTGAAAATGAGTAGAAAAATGAGAATAAAATTTTTAATGTGTACCAAACAAATGCTTAATGGAGTCCAAACATGGGCTTAGAATCTATTTGAGCCCCTTATTTTGGTCCAAAATACATTCTGAAATAGTATTTTAATGAAGAATCAAATAAAAGTTTTGAATTTGCGTATAATATTATTTTATTGAAATGTGTAGTTAAAAGTAAAAGAGAAAAAATATATATGTACTTAAGTTTATACATGACGTGAAACTTTACATTCGTAAGCAGTATTCTAAAAAGCGTAAAACGTGGCTAGGCGTGGAAATGAAATTTCAAGCATTACGACCTCAAGCGAGCCTTTGCGAGATTTATGCGTAAAAAAACTTTTTCTTATTTTTAGTATTATTTAAATTTTTAATCATTTTAAAAATCATTTAATAATTAAAATAATACATATCAAACATTTAAAATTATAAAATACTATATTTACTTAATAAATCCTACCATTAGTCAATTATACAATTTTCAAATTTTCGAAATGTAAAAATTATAATATTTTTCATAGTTTCAATTTTCAACTAGATAAGTTTTACTTAACAGAGTTTCATACATGTTTTTGGAGTTTACAACAAAATAATGAGTCTCAAAATTGTAATTACATAATATAGATATCATTGTAGTTTATATCTTATTTATCTATTTAGATAAAGTCATCTTTAATTTTTGTGCAGATAAAATCTTTTGAAAGCTTAAAATTAAAGTTAAATGAATTTTTTTTTAAAAATAAAAATTTAATAAGTTAAAGTCAAATGGAAGCCTCTCTTTAGAAAAAGGAGAAAAAAAAAAAAAAAATTAATAAAGAGCGTTTACGAAAGATGAAAAAGAAGAATGAAAAAATTCAACTACTTAAAAATTGGAAAAAGAAATGTTTAAACACAAAGCTAGACGTTTTGTCCGAGTTTGGACGTGAGCTTTTTGAACGCTACTGATGAGAAGTCATTTTTGTTTTAATGCTATTTGCGTAATAATTGGCTATTTTTGCACAACAAAGCGAGATAAACAGAATCGCATAGAGAGAAACGAGGCGATGCTTGGGTTCGAGAACTCTGGGAAGCTTCTGAGGCTCCATGGCGGAGAAGAAAGGACTATAGATGTGATCGTATCGGATTTCAAAACCATATTCCCTCCCTCTCTCCAGTTCTACGCTTGCTCCGCTCTCGTGTTACTTTTAGACCCTAAGGCACTTCTCCCTCTCTTCATTAGGGTTATTTCTTACTATTTCTACTTTTCGTTTCGTGTCAATTGTGTGGTCTTTTATGAAATGGGCGAGGAATTCATATAGCTATTCGATTGTTTATACTTGATCACTTTGTGCTGAATGCAGTTCTATTATTGGGAGAAAACCAATTAGACGCTGAGGGTTTTGATTTTGTGAAACTTAAAGGTGTATTTCTTTGTGTTTTACCATTTTCCTTAAATTGTATTATCTCAAATCGAAAGTAATTCATTGCTGGAGAGTTTGTGAATATATGGGTGAATGTAGCTCTGTGGTTCGCAAACTTTGGACGTGTCCTTATTTAGGATTTGGATGTATACCTGTAGATGCAATTTTATGGGAACTTCTAAGTACTTTGGATCAATCTACAAAGAGAGAAGGAAAAATGGCCCATGTGGTTAGAACAACTCTGAATGATTCCATATAGTGTAAACGTTTTCTTCAACTTTGGTGAACTTGTTAAGCCTGAAATCCTTAATCATTGCAATGCCAACCAGTTCTTGACCATGATTACGATTTTGATAGAGTAGAGGGTCAACTGGAAGACAGTGTCAGAGAAGCCTAATAAGATATTTTTAAAACGACTCTGCAATTGTCTCGTGTTGTAATAATGCTAAATTGTTCTGGCTAAGGCATGGTTTAAAAATGCGGTAGTTGAGGTGCCTCACTGTGAGTGAGGCGTATGTAGTATGTTTCGAGGCGGTATTTTTTAGCCTAAAAATACGAGGCTCACGCCTCTAAATCTGAGGCGCGCGCCTTGAGGTCTCAAGGCGCGCACGCCTCATGGAGCCTCACTTAAAATTTGATTTTTCAATTGTATGAAAAGAAATTAGAAAGGACTCTTCTTAAAAAAAAAAAGGGCCATTTAAAAAGGCATTTTGGGCCCAAACAAAACAGTAAAATATCTAGAAAACTAAACGGCAGCAAAAAATTAGAGGACAAAAAAGGGAACAGATTCGACAGAAAGTCAAAAGTCAGAATTCAAGAAGAGTATCGTCTTCTTCATTAGTTCATTAGGTATGTTTTTCATCTTTTCTTTTTCTTTTTCTTCTTAGAGTTCAGTAAATCTTGCATGCAATTAGTTGCTTCATATATACATCTGAAAACTATAAATTTTATAAATGTTTTGATTTATATAATTAACACACACGATTTCATCTAATCACTTGTATAAACTCTAAAACTCATGTATCCATACTTTTTAATCTGCAACATCTCTTTAATATCCCCACATCATTGTCAAATCTTCATGCAACAGTACACTATACCCAGATTTATGCTGTTCCACCATAGCCAGCTTTCTTACAGAAAACAAAAGTGTGACTATATGCTAATGGCTATATATCTTATTTACTATATGCTCCAACTTTGATTTTTTTGTATTTTTGTATTATTTTATAATTCTTTTACTTAGATTTTTTGTTTTTTGTGAGGCTTACGCCTCAATCCGCCTCGAGGCTTACGCCTGGCCTCATAAAGAAAAACCGTCTCAGTATTGTTAAACCTTTTTAAACTTTGAGCTAAGGCTTGTTAACTGAATGGACCTACCAACAGTAGTATACTTAGCCTGATCAGCTTGACAACATAGTTGAGTTGGTTGAGCACTGAGCTCGCCCAACTCTACCAAATGTCAAGTTTCTCAAGTATAAGCTCAACCAAGTCAACAAAAAGGTTGAATTAAGCGAGTATTAGCTTTACCAACTTGACAAATGTTGTGTTCGACGTGCCATTATGAGGAAAAATATTGAAAACTGGTGATGACCAATTTTAATAAGGTAAATTTGGTCTTTATAAAGAAGAACTATTTTCACTTTGGCCTTTAAAAGTGCACTATTTTAAAAGTGGACTATTTTGAAAAATGAGTGAATAGTTTTTCAATTGAAATATCATTCAAAAAGTTTGTTTTTGATATATGTAGAATTTTGGCATGCACATTTCTTCTTGCTTCTTTTTTAGTGGCTTTTTATTTTACTCATAATTACCAAAAGTTTGTAAATATGTGACCGTTTTCAGTTTCCAGTCTGAAACAGTACAAACTGCAACGAAGTGGCAATTTACATTAAGTTCTACATTATGTTATTGCAGGAAAAATTCCTCATGCCAACTGAGCGATTGGTTGCTTTTTCAATTATTCATCAGGCATATGTATCCCAACCGCCTTCTTCAAACCCTTTCGTTTCTAAGCTTGTGGATGTAAGTGCATTGCATAATTTTATGTACTAATGGAAGAGCTATTATTAGATTATAATTTGCATTGCTTCATTTGTTTATAATAATTTGTCAATCTAATTATGTATGGACAAATATGCGTAGTTTACGACTATATATTACCTTATGTGACAGTCAGACCCATGAAACAAGGATGACGAGATTTACTTTATGGATTTTACCACATTCCATTTGGCTTAATTTAATTTTGTCTTTGACCTTCCATAACCACCAAGGCTAACGATTTGGCCCAAGCTCTATCCTTACTGCCTGTAGGATTAGAGTGTGATTTCATGATGACGGCACTATGAAGATGGGTGGAAGTCGCCGGATCAGGTGGCTTGGGTAGTGGTTGTGCAACAAAATTAGGGCATGGAGCAGCGACCGAGGGTTAGAGAGAGGAGAGAGCATTTGGTGGAGAACTGGTAATTGATTTGCTTTCTTCATAAAAAACAAAAAATCGTAACATGCACCTTGTACAGGAAGTCAAACAATCACTTATTCACAAACTTCGTGTAGGACCAATACTTCTATGGGGAAACCTTTTTCACTTTGCTCATCCCAATCCCTGTGTCCTACTCAACTAATATCTCATGCCTGTCTCCTAGTTCTGGAATTTTGTTTTTTTACATCTAGACTAGACCTTGGGTTAATGACACGGGAAATAAGAGAATGAGGTAACCTTATATTCTTATACCCCTCTTGTTAAACATACTATTCAATTTACAATGCATGCATATGTTATTTGTAACTATTTGGTAGCATAATTTACTTTCAGGTTGGGTGCAGTAGTGACTTAATTTTTCTGCTCAATTAACTTGCCTTACTTTTTAAAACTTCTTGGTTTAGGTGAATTTAGCAAAAGCTTATATATCTAAGTTATATGTGTTCAAATACTGTAATTAATTTACATCATCAGTCCGTCAGTAAGATTGATTTCTAAGCATCTATATAGTTTTGCCTTCAAAGTTATGTCCATTGCAGGCAGCATCTGATGAGGAAGCTGAAAACTATGAAAGGGCATTTATTCTCCAGTTGTTAGGCTCGTCCAGCTCTAAAAGTAGTGGGGAGGTCTGTCCACTGTTTCTTGCAATTAATAAGCTGGTTTTTGTTGGAAATATATTTCACTTGGTGGTGAATACCTCCTGTTTTGTTTTTGCTTGTATGTCATTACTCATTGATTATGGTCCTTACAGGGGATGTGTTTGTTTAGTTAATTTTGTATAGCAAAGCAAGGAAATGCTTAAAATATTTTAAATAGTTCTTATGATGATGTATGCTTGACCTGGGGATGTTAATATTCATATTGCTATTATATTTTTACTGTTTACAAATGGTTGCTCCTACTACATTATTATTTTAGGTTGTCCATAAATAATTATCTTTTCTAAAATCGTTATTTATTTAAAAATAATATGATTTACATGATGCAATGTTGGCATAATTTTGAGGTTAAAATTTAAAAGTTACATAAAACACTGAGACATGCATAGTTCGACCCCAACAACACCTAGAGGGGGGTGAATATGTGTAATATGCGGAATTTAAAATATCTAACGAATTAAACAGCAACAAGCGACTTTTAATTCTTAACTAGATGGTTAAATATTCAAGTCAATTTGACCTAAGTTGAATTACTATAGTTTTTATAATAAACAACAAATTGTAAAGTAGTAAATCAAACACCGGAATGATCACGGAGAAACCCAACTGAGAAAAACTCCGAGCACTTTACCAGTTAATCCACTATAAATGAATTTAACAACTTACAGTCTACCAGACTAGACGACCCGTACTATCTGATCACCCGACTGCACTCCTTACAGCTCTCCTTGAATTCCGTGCTCCCCTGCACCAATTCTTAACTGTTGTTGCCAAAGTTCTCCATGGAGTCTGCTACCCTGTAGCACTCCAAGCCTTGTGAATTCGTTTATCTCCCGTGGGTCACGAAGAACGACCCGTTCTTAACAGACAAGAACTCTTGTCAACTTTCTTCGATCTTCAGAACTCTGACCAGATGGAGAGGAAGTGGTTTGTGGTATTTAGATTTTAAAACTAATGTTTCTCTCAGAAAGATGAAGGTTGAAAGTAGTAATATAGTTGATTCACTCTCTAGACTCTCAATATTCAATCTTTGAAAAACGTGCAGGTGAGTTCTGATATTTATATGTAAATCAAGAAACGAATGGATCGGGTAAAAAGTCTTGAAATCGCGAAATAAAATTTTTTCGGACAGCACTGTTGCTCGAGCGATGACCCAGCGATAGTCGAGCGACAGCCTGTCGCTCGAGCGAATGAGGGGCCTTGGCGACAGTCCAGCGAAAATCCGCGCCATTTTCCTCGTTCCAAACTTGAAACCCTATACCAACTAACTTTTGGACAAATTGCACATTATTCCTTGAATTTTTACATTCTATCAAATTAAGTCATTTTGTCCACAGAATTTGCCAATTGCAAAATCAACTAAAACCTAACAAACACCAATTGTTCAACTGTCACCTAAAACCCAGTGGAAAATGGGAGCATCGAGTTTCCATATTGTCAACTAAAACCTAACAAACACCAATTGTTCCAACTGTCGCCTAAAATGCGGTGGAAAATGGGAGCATCGAGTTTCCATATTGTCAATTTCTTTCTTTTCTTTACGTAGTGTTTTTCATCATTCATGACTACAACTGAGAATGACTTTTTTCATGCAGCTTGTTAAGCAGTCAGCATCAGATTACATGAAAAATTTTAAACTTTCATCACATGTAAGCTATTACATATAGTGCCTTCGATATTATGCCAATAACTTTTGCTTGCAACTTGCTGGTTCTCATCAGCAGGCCTATGATGCTGGCGACATCCATTTTACTAGACTAAGCTTGTTTTCTTGTTTTCTTCGCATCTATAATCAGTGAACAAGTCCTCTTTTACTGCCATATATACTTCATTTGATGAGTTTTTATGTACTGAACTTCCAGTCTTTTGTGCAACGAGAGCAGTTGCAACAACAATATTGTGGCACGACTCAGCCAGAACCATTTAAGTGCTTGTTCAAGGAAAATGGTGTGAAAAATGTGATTCCCGACCCTGATGTGCCCCGCAGATGTGATAGCGATTCGCCTGAGTACGACTCCTGCTAGTTATTTTGTGAGATCTTTTCTGTTTTGTCTGTTTATCTTCTTTATCTACAATCCATTATGTTGGTATGGGGGGTTAAAATTTCAGGTTTGACCTGCAACCTGGACTTAAACCTAAAATTGGATCTGGGAGTAGAGATGAAACTTTAGCTGGATTGCTTTCGTCTCTTTCATTTGAGGGATTAGGTCCTCAATGGATCAGGCCTATCCCACCGAGGCTCCCAATAATGAATGGAGAAGTAAGGACATGCAACTACTAGCAATCATTTGCCAACTGAGAATGGCTGACTAGGTGGAAGAAATTATTATTTTTCAATAAATTTATCCCGGTTTTGCACAGCTATTGTGGCTCAACCCAGATATCAACCATGAGCTTTTATGGGACTATGGAATGTGCCTTGATACTAGCAAAGGAGCTGCTGTTAGAGATCTAATAGCAAAAGCATTACAGGGGTCACTTTCTCCTCCCCAGCAAGAGGTATATTTTATTTTTGGGTTTTGGATATTTTAACAGTTTTTTTGGGCATGAATTTCACCATGGATTTCACACCTAGATTCAATACTTCCACAAAGTTGATGAGCTAAATTTATAGAAATGGTGCAATTTAATGGGATTGCGAATGGAAAACATTTTTAGTTGAGTCTCATTTGAGAAATTATGCTGGGAATGATGGAAATTTGAAAAAAATAAAATAAAAGAAAAAACATTTTATGTTAGAATTTTATAGAACTGAAATTATTTCGTTGTCAACCATCTAATTCTCCTCGTAGAAAGATAATAAGCCCCTATTTGGTGGTGATTAAAATCAGATTTCTAATAGATTTTGATAAAAGTTGATGAACTATGTGGTTGAAAAGTTGTGGATTCTATAAAATGTATTGTTTAAATTAGTTATTGAATTTAACTTAGATTAAAATTTTAATTTTAATTTCTACCAAACAGGGGCTAAAAGTTTCTACTGATATTTTGCTTTTATTTTAGCAATGTCCTCCTAAAAACAATCAGGAAGATGTTGTACTTTTAGCCTGACAAATATATATGTTTCATGTTATCTTTACTATCAAGTATAGCTGCAAATGTCATGTCTGAAATCAAGAGGATCTGTAGTATAATTTGTGCATTTATTGTGGGAGGATAGTATGGCTAGTTAAAAGTATCTGGCTGATCTTGATCTGTCTATACGATTTTTAGTATTATGGCCTAGCTGGCTCTTGTCCAACTATGTCAAATAGAAAAGGAATTTGACCCAGGTGGTGTTGTCACCACATTGGTGAAGTAATGTACTCAAATAAGCCTGGACATGGATCATGGATTGGACCAACTAAACTATCATTAGTGGAGGAACATGCCAGGCCTAACATTGGTTGGCAGAGGATTCAACAACTACAAACTGTATCTTAGTTCTATTAAATTTGAAGTCGGCTATGTGAATCCTCTTCCCCTACTTGTTCTTGTCATTGCTTTATCTACTAGAAAATCCAATGCAACTAGATGTTTAGAAACCACTATATCCTATGTTAGTTTGATCTACCATCTATTATTATATGTTCTTTGGATATCAGATCATTTGCATGAACACGAGTCTATTTAGGTCTATGCAATTCATATCTCAACTTAGGAATGCTTCCCAATCAGTGCCACTTCCTCTAATTGATGTTATGTCCCCTAATTGACTTATGTTACACCTTAATCTTACTTGGCATACGTCTAAGGGAAAAAATGTTTGCTCTGTAAATGCGTAATGGGAAGATCAAGCCAAGCAAGTAATATGCCGTACACGATACAACAGAGTCCTGAAGTGGACAATATATAAGCCTGTTCTCAGCTTGACTAAGCTGATCTCTAATGAAAGAATCATGCATCACAGGAACATAATCTAACAAGACATGTTGAAGATATTAGGGATTTGACAATAGCATGTCAAACACTAGATATAAAAGCCTGCAGATTTTACCTTCAGTCCAAACTGTAGTTGGGACATCTCATTTACCACGACATGCCTATACATACTCTCTAAGGCCACCCGCAATGAGGGTAAGAATGCACTATCCCAATATGATCTCAAAATGATAAACATAATCCCTTTCAAAATGTTTTTTTTTTCTTACTTTGCCTTCTATTGGACTCTAAAGTGATCGTTGGAGTGTGTTCTAATCAGGTCCAGTTTTGTTGGTAATCACGTGAGGATGTGCTCATGCAGTTCACAAGAAGATCCTGTTTGATTTTTGACATCAACATCGTATATATTCTTGCTTATCATCTTATTCATCCTATTATTCACAAACCTCAATCTTATCACTACCATTTTTGCTACATTCACCTTATGGAGACTTCATAGTTTAGGAATGTGACATTAAGTATCATTAAACGTAACAGTTCTAATAATAGTTGGAAATTAGCTTTTAATCGTGTAGGATGTTTCCTATCCTGTTGAGTGAGGATGATTTCGCTTATTTTTGAGGACTTTAGTAATTCCTATTGTTAATGTAGTCATGGGCGTAGAGAACTTCGGAATAGTTGGCTAGTTCCCAGCTTTGTTAACAAGGTCTAGGTTTTGATAAATAGCGTTACCGCTTGTAGAGATCCATATGGAGTGCTGTGAACTTTAGGAGTCTGGAGTTGGTTAGAACTACAGGTCGGATGCAATGTATCCGTCGCATGTTTAGTAAGGTTGCTTGTAATCATGTCTCAATAAATTGAGGGAGGACAGAATGACTAGTTTGTAATGACTTCGGTAAGTGTTATTGTATACATGGATTTCAGCATATTATGCCAGAACATTGGAAGATTGACATTGTTTAGCTTTCATATGCATTCGGTTATTGTGATATTTGTTATTTCAAAGGAAGATCTAGGTTCTCAATAAATTGAGGGAGGATAGTATGACTAGTTTGTAATGACTTCGGTAAGTATTACTCGTATACATGGATTTCAGCATATTATGCCAGAATATTTAAAGATTGACATTGTTTAGCTTTTATATGCATTTGGGTATTATTGTGATATTTGTTATTTCAAAGGAAGATCTAGGTTCTGTACCTAGTTCCTCAGCACATTTGCTTTTTCCAAAGGGAGCATCAGCCTTTGTTTTTTTCATATCTATAATATATTTTTCAGCAAGTTTTGGTGGAGTTAGCAAATGACCCGAAGCTTGTGTATCACTGTGGACTGACACCAAAAAACCTTCCAGTATGTCATTTTTCTAGCCACGTTATTATTAGAATGAAAATATGGTGCCTGCTCGTTCTTCTAATCTAGCACAACTTGGTATCAGGATCTAGTGGAGAACAATCCTGTGATTGCTGTTGAAGTTCTCATTAAGTTAGTGAATTCACCTGAAATTGCAGAGTATGATTTTGTTTTAATTGCTTGTGGGTTTTTTCTTTGACTCGGTATCATTTTTTATTTTGACGATACATGTTTCTTTTCTAAATGTACAGATACTTTACAGTTCTTGTTCATATGGAGATGAGCCTTCATTCCATGGAAGTTGTGAACAGACTGACTACTACGATTGAACTTCCCACCGAGTTCATTCATACATACATTTCGAATTGTATTTCTGCTTGTCAGGGCATCAAGGTTCCCTTATCTACTTTGCTCAAGTTACACCCCCACCCCCCCGGGAAAAAAATTGCCTCATTGAACTTGAATGATTTTGTCTTCTCACATCCCAGAAGCTTACAAGCATGGGTATTAACACTTTCAGTCTGCTCCTACCCCTTTCTTTTTCCAGGATAGGTACATGCAGAACAGACTTGTGAGACTTGTTTGTGTTTTCCTGCAAAGTTTGATCCGAAACAAAATAATTAATGGTAAGTAAAGTTGAAGCTTTGTTGGTTTTTGTCCAAGATTCTAGATGGGATCAACTGGCATGCTCAATGTTTATGGCTCTCGTTTTTCTATTGTCGGGGTTGGGTGTCTTGTTTTGTTTTGTTGTCATTCCCCAAACTACACTCATATTCATAGTTTTATAGATTTTGTCATCTATGTAATGAACCAGTTTTACAATGATGCTTTTTGCTTGTGTTTTACGACTCGTAGCATGGCATAAACAGTATTTTTTCCCCTTATTTTGAAATTGCTATGCAACATCACTAATTATTTGTAAATGCTTGTGTTCATTGCAGTTCATGACATCTTTATTGAAGTTCAAGCGTTCTGCATTGAGTTCTCACGGATTAGGGAGGCAGCAGGGTTGTTCAGGCTTCTCAAGACCTTGGAGTAGATGACCTTCCGTTACTAAATTTCTTCAACCCGATATTTTCGTTTGAATGTTCTGACGGAGTTGTATTCTTCCTTGCATTACATCTTAACTTTTGTTTCCGGACTACTTTCTACGATGGTAAACAGCTAGGTGTTTATAGGAATTACAGGTAGTGGGCTTAGCTTTGTTGATTTTCTTTCGCTGTCATAAAGAAGATTTACAACTATTATTGCAAAATATGAACTCTGCCCGGCAACAGGATAAGGATATAGGAGAATCCACATGCTCCCTATTTCAGGATAAAAAATCTCTAGGTGCCATTTTATTCTCCGTACTGATCTCTACCTAGCGACACAACCATGTTGTATGGAGCCATGGCCCATGGTCTTCTGATCAAACATATTCAAAAAGATGACCCCACGAGTAAAAAGCTTAGGCTGAACGTTTATTATTTATACAATTTAAGACTGACTTGTACAATAATCTGATCAATTGAAAGAAAGAAAAAATAATATAATCCATAGGAAAAATATTGATTTCTAACTAGGCTAAGATGAAGGATATATGGAAATATTATAGCAATCTAAAGTTAATGATGGTGGTACGCAGCGAGGTCACAGGCAATAACATCAATGATTTACAAGAAGTATGTGACGTTTGTAGAAAATGTAGATGGAAGTTTAGTCCCAAGAAACGTGTATTCAGGGTGTTAGGAGGCAAGTTTCTGGGATTATGGTAACTTGTAGAGGTATCGAGGCAGACCTCGATAAAGTCAGCAGTCGCAGGAAGAGAGCCTGACCAGTAAAAGAGAAGTTCAAAGATTAACTGGAAGAATTGCAATTTTGAATTGATTCATGGCACAAGTTCTGGATATATTTTATCATTTCTTTAAAGCCATTAGAGGTCAGTTGGATTTTTATGGGACCGAGGAGTGTAAATCCTCATTGAAGGCTTTGAACAAAAGTTGCGATTGTATATGGCGGTGTATTATGTAAGACTCGTTTTGAGTGGAGCAAAAACTCGATATAACTTGGCATTTTAGTTGGTATTCGCCCCGGTGATGGCCGCCCGAAACCCAAGCCTTATTTCTAGCGCATGGGATAGAGGTGATGATCATTAAAACAATTTTTTTACAGGCTCGAAACCTCAAGTGACTCGCAAAGTGGGCCATCAAGCTAGGCATATACGTCCTCGCATTCCAACCCCATACCACGATTAAGGTAGGAAAAGACAGAAATGCATGACTTCTGGAAGTGCATGGACTTGATTGGAAGAGCTTTGGAAGTTAATTGAAGAATTTTACAAAGTATGAGAACTAGAGTTGAATTTTTAATATAATTCTGAATGAATCAGAAACCTGAAGGAAAGGTGAGAAAACTAAGAAGTTGATGGACTAAATTTGAAGATGTTCGAAAGATGAAGGACCTAAGATTCCATTAACTTTTATGCTTGTGAAGTTTCTCCACCTAGAGCGAAGACTGTTAGATAACAAAAACTCGTAAAAGAATATTGGCGAACTCATACTCGTGTTACGTGAAACATTTTAAGATAATTAAATCATATTTGAAACCTAGGAAGTTGAAGCGAACGTCTGTAAGTGTAAGAACCTGCACGATGAACCACTGTCATTAAATCATTCCACATTGACAAAAACAGTTATCAAAGCACAAGTGAATAAAAGTATAAAGCATGACTTCATAACCAATGAATGAAGGACATGGAAGTAGGCAACTAAAACATGAACCGGTCATTCAATGGCTCCCATATGTCACTAACTAAAAAAACTAATTTATCCCAGTCTGAATATAAATCTATAAATAGCATGCTTGGGATGAACAAGGATATGCCTCATTTGAAGTAACTTTCTCCCAAATATCCATTTCTCTTTTTCCTTTCTATTGATCCGCAAAATAACAAGTTTAGGAGGTAAAAATCTTGGCCGTTTGTGAAAACTAGAACAATGATAACCTCAATCTCGTTAGTTTTAGTAAGAAAATCTTAAGAATCTGTATAGAGATGAGTCAAGCAGAAGTAGATCCAATGGAGGCAAATGTATTGGAGATCAAAAGTGAAACTCATCGTGATGGTCCGATCAATAGTGATGTAAATCCAAAGAGACAAACAATTCTCTTTCCTACACAGTGTCACTGTCAACGAAAGAAAATCTCTATTTTGAAAACTTTCCAAGAGATGGTTGTGTAAGTGTTATGCCATAGGTCCAATCAACTTGG
>CAIGRB010092909.1:0-11066 GCA_903798255.1 Fraxinus quadrangulata | reverse complement strand
TAACCCATATGTTGTAAATGAGTTTACAAGAAAAGTTCAATATGGATTGAAACAAGTCTTTTGGAGTTGAAATCTTCGATGTGATAACAAAGTCAAAATGTTTGATTTTATCAAAAATGAAGACGAATTGTGTGTTTACAAAAAGATAGTCGGAGCATAGTCGCATTCCTGATATTATATGTACGAGACATATTATAGGAAATGACATCTCTATATTTCAATTGTTGAAATTATGGTTGTCAAATAACTTCTCCATGATAGATATAGGAAACATAATTTGATTTATAGAGATAGATTTAGAAAATTGCTTAACTCATCCCAATTTTGAGAAGATTTTATATGGAGAAAATAAACTAAGAGTTTATGGATACACATATGTAAACTTTTAGTCAAATAGAATGATAATATATATCAATTAGGATATAAGTTTACTCTTAAACAATGTGTTGGAAATGTTTCAACCCGATAATAACCGTTTATTCAATAATAGAAGCCTTATACATCATTGCTTTATAAAGCAACAAAAGTTGTGGTCTGGATCAAGAAGTTCATTAATGAACTTGGAATAGTTCTTAACATTGTTGATCACATGCTTCTGCATTATAATAACAATGGAGCCATCGCACAAGCGAATGAACTAATGTCTCATCAATGATCCAAACATGTGTTAATACATGGATTATCTCATTGGAAAGATAATAAAATAAAATAACGTAAAGAGAATGAATTCCCAGGTTGCCAGGGTTTGAAATATGTATGGAATAATTCATTCTTGCTAGCACAAGAAAAGAAAACCCTAGCCGTTATCCTTGATCTCTGTGTGGATCACTATTGGAGGTTGGACAATTGGATAGGTTAGATTACAGATCGTGATCATTGGACTTCAAGAAAAAATAAAGGAGGGAGTGGAATTCATCAAAGGTATAATTCTTATCACAGTTTATATCTAAATACAATGTAGATCCTTGGTGGGAATTGAAAATTGTTTACTTTCCGCTGCGCATGATTAAGTAAATTCCCAGCAGGTTGAAAGTCTTAAAACTTTTAATTGCAAAAAATGCTTCCTCACGTGCAAAGGTAGACAATCCGAAGGTAAATTTTCGTATGGAATCTGGTGAAAATAATATAGAGCCGAGGCAAGCTTTTGTTGTGGAAATAGCAGTAATCGAAACATTCAAGTATCAAATACTTTCGACAAATCCAATGTATACGATAGACTTGCGAAAGAAGTTAACTCCTATGAAAGAAGGAATAACCAACGTTGTCGTCGTGAAGATAGGAGGGCAGAAAGCCTAATTAAGTCATCATATTCCGCTCCTCTCTATGAAAAATATGAGGATAAGCTTGTGAGGTCATATGAGCTAGACGACTACAATGGAAGTCTGTCATTCTCAAAAGAAATCAAAGAGATTCCGATTCCAAAATAGTTTCACCCATCGTAAAATAGAGAAATACAGTAGAAAGGTGATCTAATCTACAATTTATGAGTACATTACACAAATGAGGCTAAAAAATACAGGTCCTGACTCAAATGCCAAACTTTCTACCTAACGTTGGATGGATTGGCGAAAAGTTGGTATAAGAAATTATCACTAAGCTCAATTAGAAATTGGCCACAACTAAAGCAAGCGTTCCTAGGAGCCTTCACGAGAAGTAGACTGGGGCAAGCACCAACCGCTAGATTACATGACATGAGATAGGAGGTAAGGGAATTTCTTAAGAGTTACTTTGTACTCTTCAACAATAAACTCATTGCTTAGGGTTTACGGTAACCTTGATTAACCGAAGCAAAAGCTTGTAACTTTACCAGTAATAAGTTCGACACATTAAAGATCAATTTAACAAATCAATATCCAACATCTCGATTAACCTAAATTCCCACCATAGCTTAATATAAGATTTACCATCTAGGTTGGAGATGTTGAAGACTAACACCATATAAAAATATTAGGACATAAATGATCAAATGCACCATTAGAGAGACCAATTATGAACTATTGATGCAAATGTAAATGGTAATGTAAATAGCATGTAATGCATGAATTATATTGGCCAAGTGTGTAAAGTGAAGTTCGTGATATTACACGTAGTACACTGAATGTTGTACACCGTCATCTTTTTTGATGAGTATGACGCTTAAAGCATGTTCGGACATAGCTAAGTATAGCGACAATCTTTTATTTGCCTTGGGTTTGGAGAGCAAGGGTGGCTGAGCTAGCTACATCTTTAGCTCTTTGAAGGGTTTAGACACTCTTAAGACCATACAAACATCTTTCGTCTTTTGGTGTGTGTAAAAAAGGTTTATAGCGATCAGTAGATTTGGAGACAAATCTGCTTAGGGTAGCAATTATTCCCGTAAAACTTTGGATCTCTTTAAGCCTAGTTGGCACCTTCATTTCGATGATCGCCCCAATTTTATCAGGATTGGCCTCAATTCCTCGGTGGTTTACAATGTAGCCTAGCAATATGCTGGAGATTACCCCAAATGCATAGTTAAGGGGGTTAAGCTTCATTTTGTGTCTTATGAGGATTTTGAACATTTTTGACAAATGTTTAATGTGATCCTGAGCAATGATACTTTTTATTAGCATGTTGTCAATGTAAACTCCCATAGTCATTAATATGTGGTCCTTAGATGACATTATCTTATAACAATATAGGTCTTGGTTCGTTATGAATGAGGTATGCTCTTGGTCTGGCTTATACATCAGGATTTGGTTATATTCAGAATAGGCATTCATAAAGCTGAGCAACTGTGTCCGGTAGTGATATGAACCATATGATCTATCCATGGGAGAAAAAAGTTATCTTTAGGATAGGCCTTTATTAAGGTCAGTAAAGTCTATGCATACTCGCTAGTTTCTGTTGCTTTTCTTAACAAGCACCAGATTAGCGACCCATTTGTGTTAAATTGTCTCGTTAATGAATCCAACTTTTCCACTTTCTTTTGTAAGGCCTCATACTTTTTAGCGCTGAGTGGTCTCCGTCTTTGTTGTTTAAGTAGGGTTGAAGGGTCAATGTTGAACTTATGGCAAGCAATCTTCAGCTTAATTCCTTCCACATCTCTATGGCTCCAACAAATAAGTCCAAGTTTTGATTGGGGAATTCTACAATTTCAAATCAAAGTGGATACCGTAATTCATGTTCGATCCGGAGTTCTTTTGGCGGTGTGTCCAAATTGACTTAAATCCTGAAATAATCACAAAATTTACCTCCACGGCAATGATGACGTGTGGGGTGTTCCGGCTGCTTCGATCAATGAATGTAATTTGCAAAAAATGAGGTTGGGGCTTTATCCCTCGTTGTACCTCCGGTGTGAGAATCAGTAGGTGCTTAAGGAAAGTAGGAGGATAGTATATTGAGAGTTCAAACAGTTCGGGTATCAAGAGAGCTACCTTTTCTCACCTTGGAGGTATTTATAGGCACCTGATGACATGCCTCCATCTCCTGATTAGCTTGGCTGGTCGGACGCCGTCCGGTCGGCGGGTTTTAAACCCATCGACCGGCCAAGTTGGATCATTGCCCATAATTTTCAAATTCTTGATGGTTCCGATAGTCCATCCCTTTCGACTGAGTCTCATCCCTTCCAATCGAGTTCTCCCAAAAGACACATTGGTTCGACCAAGTTCTTAAATCAAAATTTAGAGATAGAGTGAGATGCCGTGAGCGAGGAGGTGATTCTTGAAATTCCAAAATGTTATAACTTATATAACTCTCCATCTAAGTTAGAAAAGTCACACATAACCATTTTTGGGTTTGTGGATTAACCATTTTTGATTTTGAAGGTTCACCACCAGCCCCTAGCGATTTTGAGCTGTCAACTTTTTGAATTTTTTGCTCACCGCTATGCGTCGAGCGATGTTGATCACCAAGATGGTGATTTTGAGCCTTAACCATTTTTGGTTTTGAAGGTTCATCATTAGCCTCTAGCGATTTTGAGCTAGTCAAGTTTTTGACTTTTTTGCTCACCGCTATACGTCGAGCAATGTTGATCACCGGGCTTGGTGATTTTGAGCCTTAACCATTTTTTGTTTTGAAAATTCACTACCAGCCCCCTAACGATTTTGAACTAGTCAATTGTTTGACTTTTTTGCTCACCGCTATGCGTCGAGCTATGTTGATCACCGGGTTTGGTGATTTTGAGCCTTAACCATTTTTGGTTTTGAAAGTTCACCACCAGCCCCTAGCGATTTTGAGTTAGTCATTTTTTTTTACATTTTTGCTCACCGTTATGAGTCGAGCTTTGTTGATCACCGAGTTAGGTAATTTTGAGTCTTAACCATTTTTGATTTTAAAAGCTCACCACCAGCCCCCTAGCGATTTTGAGCTAGTCAAGTTTTTGACTTTTTTGGTCACCGTTATGTGCTGAGCTGTCTTGGATCGTCGGGGTTAGGTGATTTTGAGCTTTAACCATTTCAGGCTTTGAAAGCTCACCACCAGCCCCTAGCAATTTGAGCTAGTCGATTTTTAGGTTTTTTTGCTCACCGCTATGTGCTGAGCCACCTTGGATCTTCGAGGTCGGGGTTAGTTGATTTTGAGTCTCAACCATTTCAGGGTTTGAAAGCTCACCACTAGCCCCTAGTGATTTTGAGCTAGCCAATTTTTAGGTTTTTTTGCTCACCACTATGTGTCTTCACTTCAATTAGTTATAAATCAAAATCTCATAACAAAATTTACCTTGCCAAGATTTGGGGACTCAGCCTGCGCACTGGGACATCCCAGCTAGGCTGGCCCTTCCGTAGCGTCCTCATCATCTGTCGTCACATAAGCTTTTCATTTAAACAAATTTCAATCAGGTGTACCTATTGCAGGCATTACATCATGAGAATCCTAGCTACAATATTTACATGCGGTCATTACATCAGAAATGAAGAAATAAAAATTCGCCTGGCAACTATATTTACATGCAAGCACTATGCAGCTCGAATCCCCTGCTTATTTGTCTACTGATAGTACTGCTTGAGGTGCTTGGCAATTCAAGTTCTTTCATGTCTCGAATTTCCATCAATATCTTGTCCCGTGGAGTATTCAAAGGAGTGAAGGCTTTGACCTTCTCCCGTCTTTGCCTGACCAATCGATCCTGAGGGTATCCCCTGCTTAAACGCTTATTCCTCATCTTGTCTTTGTCAACAGGTTTTCGTACATCGCTTATTTTTCGCTTCTTGCTCCCCGTCTCTAAGATTTTTCGTGACCTTTTCTATATCTTCTACGTCAATATATTTGTCACCCTTCTTCAACAGGCCATGCATTGACTCTGGAGGATTTTTGGAAAGTGACATCTTGAAGGCCCGATTTCGCATCCCATTCATTAACTCTGTTACTACTACAGACATCTGAAGGTCCTTTATACCTAGTGTTGCCTTACTGAATTTAGCCAAATACTCCTGCAAAGGCTCATCCTTTTCCTGTACAACCTGCATCAATCCAATAGCTATTTTTCGTTTCCTCTAGAAACTCATAAAGTAGGCCACAAAACTCCTAGACAATTCGTCAAAGGTCTTTATGGACTTGGTTGCCAATATGGCCACCCAGTCTCTAGCCTCCCTCCTTAGCGTTGGGAGGGATGACCTGCACATCACAGAGTCTAAAGATGCATATAGCCTCATCAAATCAATGAAGGTTCGCAAATGATCTAACGGGTCCGTGACTCCATCATAAACTTCTATCATTGGTTGCTTAAAGCCCTTTGGCAAAGAAGCAACCATTATCCCAGGGGCGAACAAATCCTCTTCCAGAACCATTTGCCTACGTCTATCCTTTCTCTTAGTCAAGGCATTGTCTATTTTCTGAGTCATCATCTCCTCTATTCTCTTTTCCAAATCTGTTACGGGTTGGGAAATCTCTGGAAACACAAACCCTAAAGCCCCCATATTTGTTGTTGTTGGTTGGGTACCAGGCGGGGTAACTGTCTGAGCCACTTAAAAAGGTTGCTCGTATACGGCTTCAAATGAACTCTACGGAGGGGCATCGATATTTTGCTTCTGACTCTGCAAGAGGGTCATCATGCCTGCCAACTGTGTCTCCAAGGCACTGAATTGGCCTTGCGTTACATACTGCGGTGGCAGGTCATGACCCCTTGGAACAGACTCCGACTCAGTATCTGCCGTGTTCCCAACCATACGTGTTTTTCTCTGTGTCCGTCTTCTTAACATAGCTTTCTTGTTCAGTGATTTTCCACAGACAGCGCCAATGAAATAATCACAAAATTTACCTCCACGGCAATGATGACGTGTGGGGTGTTCCGACTGCTCCGATCAACGAATGTTATCTGCAAAAAATGAGGTTGGGGCTTAGTCCCCCATTGATACGGAACATTTTTTCTATAGCTTTCTTGTTGCCTTTGATCTCTCTTACTCCATAAGGGGTTGGGAATTTAATTGACTAGTGGTACATCGAAACAATCGCTCATAAATCAAAGAGCAGAGTTTGTCTCGTAATGGCATCATATGGCGAGGTGGAGTTAATACAACGAATTTGACAACTTCTGCCCAATGGGAGATTTCTCTGACCTCCATAGTGAGCTTGAATTTTCCCATTAGTATCGTCAAAGCTCCTTTCAATCCAAGAATTGGATTCAAGTATCATTGCAAAAAATGTAAAGGAATTTCCATCCACTTGAGGGTAATGACGTAGAGGATATTGACGGAACTTCCAGTGTCTACTAAACTTAGATATGTTCGCACCGACAATAGGTAACGCTACTACTAGAACACATAGATAAGGATGAGGGTCCACCTCCATTTCAGCAAAGGATAAATGATTATCTTCAGTTCTTTTACGGTGCTTTTATGTGATGCCTATTTAGGTTAAGTCGGTCGAAATATGTTTCTTTAGCCGAGATTCTTTAGATTGGTCGATTTGAATTTTTTGGAACATATTTATTCCTAGCTTGGATAGATCAACACTACAGGACCTAGCCACAACTTTGTTTCTTCGTACGATGCCTACTCCACCTGAAGCAGGAAATTTCATGCAGTAGCGATAAACTAAAGTGGCTACCTTTAGTTTGTGCAATATACTTCTCAAAATTACATTGTAGTTGGATGACATGTTAACGACCACAAAAACAATAATTTTTCTTTGGCAAGGTATGTCTCCTAGTTCAACAATAAGAGTGACCTGGCCTCGAGCGTTTATGAGGTCGTAAGTAAACCTAAACAGCTTGCTAAGGTAAGGCATATCTTTCTAAAATTTCCATTCGTTCCAATGTTTTGGAGTATAAAACATTGACAGAACACCCATTATCTATGAGCGTCTATCGTATACTAATTTCAACGACACTGATTCCCTCCAATTAGCCTTCTGATTTTTGCCCTTAATTGGGAGATTTCTTTCTAGTTGTCCTGGAAAGACGGGGTGCGAGCTCGTTTGATAATATGACTGGGGTTGGGATATAAAGTCCAGTAATTGGCGTCGTTGGATAAGGGCCACTTGCTCTTTTAGATCTTAACACTTGTTCGTTTTATGGCCTATTGTCATGTAATACTGGTAGTACTTATTCTAATCGGCCCCCATCACGTTTTTCTTTAAGGGAGTGGGTCTACGAAATACCTCCTTATCTCTATTTCGCATGGAAATCGAGTCTCGCTAACAATTAAAAGAAGGGTTCAAACGATTGTGTAAGGAATAACAATCTTTCGAGATAAAGTCCCAACGTGGGGTGCTTTATTTATGAAGATTACAATTTGAAAGAAGCGAAATGCCTCCAAGTGGCACAAACACGCTGAATTTGCAAAGTAATTGAAAGTTGACAAGAATAAAGAAACGAAAATTACATAATTCTCTATTTGAGAGTCATTTGATCTTTTTTCTTTCTATGTTCTTTTTTCTCTTTTATACTCATTTGACAGTTTTTCTTGTAGAACCGTTTGAAAATTGCCCATCACCCTGTAACTACCCACTTTCTCCATAATGGATGACTTGTCAAGAAACTACTGTCTTTAACTGCTGCCATTACCCCTATTATTTAACTGCTTGCAATCGAGATTCTTGGATTGTGAATGTGATAAGATTACTCATTAACTATTTCAATAACCGTTGCTTCAAATAACAAGAAGACACCATACTCGCCCAGATCTTGGGCGTGTCGCAGGTTTGAGCGATGGTCGGCCTCCGCTACATAACTCCATCTTGGATTCTTACTGGTCTCGTTTGGCCTATCCTTCGAATTTCTTAACTGGGCTTCATTTTTCAGACCATTTAATTAGGCCTCATTTTTGTATGTCAACAATTACCCCTCACTATGGCAAAATTAATATCAATTATTAATCTTATACCATATTCATCCTTTATATTTTTCCGCAATGCTTGAAATCCAAAAAGGGCGGAGAATCCCAATCATTATTTCGTTTGGCAGTGACCTTCTACATCCCGAAAAGTGCAATATCACGTAACTCCTGTAAACCAAAGAACATGCCACTTCATCGCGCCATTGTACTCACGTTCTGCATCGCCACATTTCTTTTTACCTATAAAGATCCCTGTTCATCTTCTTGCTTACTCCAAAAACCCTCGAGAAATTTGTAGCAGATGGTGACTTCAAAGAGCTCTTCAGACAACTCTCTTAGTTTTGAAGAATTCCAAAAGCTTCTCACTAAACCGTATATACATCCAACTTCCCTTTCACCAGCTAATCCTGATCTCCACGAGTTCTACCTGGGCCCATCATTTAATGACGCTAATTATGTTGGGCAAGCAACGTTGGGCCAATTGTTCCCTTGCACTCAAGATCCTCATTTTCTAAACCCTTTTCCTCTGAAGCCAATCCGTGAAAAAGCTATTCGCACTTAGCCCAAAATTGATACTATTTTCCGCCTTTGGCATGCACATATGAAAAATCATAGCCTTACCAAGGAAATTTTTAATCGTGCTGGGATTTCAGATTAATTAGAAATCGCTCTCAGTCTCCCAATCTATGATCCTGTGCTTTTCTCTATTGCTTTGAGCTTTTGGTCTTCCCACTTAGCCTAATGTCCATTACTTTGAGGGATGTTGGAGCCTTAGTTAATCTTTCTCCCCTGGGCGACACCATTTCTCTTGCCATTTTGGTTACTGCTGCTGCCCCAAAATTTGATAAGAGATACACTGATTCTTATTCGGACATGCAAGAACTTTATAACAATTCTAGTGTTGAACCTACCCATGCTGAGTGTGTTGCCTTTCTTCAAGTTTGACTTTGTAAATATGTTATTTCTGTACCCAGCGTTAAACCTTCTATGACTTATTTGCCTATAGCGTATGAATTAACGCGTGGTAGGTCTCTAAATCTTTGTTCATTATTCTTAGCTGCCTTTTATAGAGGCATGGCTTCCCTTCAATTTCAGCCGAGGAATGGTGCATCTCCTACTGGCAGCGGGCCTCTTTAGCTCATTCAATTATGGTTGAGAGCATATTTTCCAAAACTTGGTACTCCATCAGCTTCTCCTAGGTCAGTCAGTTGTTACGGGCTAGTCATCAACTAATTGAGCCCCATTAATATGTCTAATAGGGACGTTTTCAAATTCTTCTATAACTTGAATTCAATCTCTACCTTTTTTCCTTTCTGTTAACTCAATTTCGATTTACATGCAACCTCCTTCTACTATGGATGATGTGAGCACCTTTTTGCCCATTTTGGCTCAATATTTGATTGGGAAAGAGTTTGGGAAATAGTTGTTCCATGACATCTTAACTAGAACGAATGTTAAAGTAGGGGATGAGATATATGCTCCACAATTTGTTGCTCGTCAACTTGGTTTTGGCCTAACGTGGCCTGTTCTTCCCTGTTATTCCAAGAGTCTGACAGAATGTTTTCACACAATCAATAAAACAGAGGCACAGGCCATTGATGCTCGTAATACCCTTTTGACAAATGGTTTCTCCTTAGCCTCTTTTAAACTCACTTTTGTCACTCACTCTCTCTTTGACCAACTCTGGTAGTCTGTGAAGCATAGGTTGTTTGCAGCTGATGCTAACCGCGCTTTCCACTTGCTGGAGAGTCCAAAGACTTCTTCTGTTTCTCCTATTCCTGCCATTCCTGTATCCGTCAGGATTCCTACTTCTCCTTCGAAATCCCCACCTGCTCAAACTAGAACAACTAAGGGTGTTTCCAGCCGTAAACGCCCAACTTCAGCTTCATCGGTTCTCTCGATGACGACGATGATGATGATGCACCTCTCATCGTCAGGAAGACGGTATTTGAGTTTGTTTATTTATGAAAAATCCTTTATATGTTAATGTTTTACCTGAATTTTTTAGAAAAGCTTAACTTCTCATTTGATGACTCCTCCTTTATCGGTTCTTGTTCCACAGCCTCCCACCAAAGCTTCTTCATCTAAGTCATTTGTCAAAGGGACTTTACCTAAGGAAGAGCCCATAGGCCAAGAGTCTTTGATTGTACAGCCAATTGGGGACTTTTAACTCATTATCACTTGATTCTTGCAGAGATACCCACAGATCTACCTATTGTGGAAGAGCCTGCTCATTCGAATAAAGGAAAGTCTCCACAAGTGGTCAGATCAACCAGTGATGTGTCCCAAGCTTCCAAAGCTCATGATGAGGTAGCCTTTGTTTTATCTTTCATCTTTACTTCATTCACTATAATGAAAATGCTAAATGCTTGCATTTTCCTTTATAGGACGCTGATGCCATTTTAAACTCCATTCAGGATTTGTTTATTTCTAGGGAACAAGTAAAGGCAAGCGTTACTTCTTGTTCCTCTTCAACCAGTCGTCCTTCTGCTTCATCTGCTGCATTATCAAAGGAAAATATGAACATTCTCAAGTAATCAATACTTGAATATGTTTCTTTCATGGATAGGGACATCATCAATGCCAGTGCTTCTAGCCAAAGAAATAAGTTTGAGCTTTTAAGTGAGAAAATGGCCCAAGCACTTGAGCTTCCTTCGCTTAGAATTTCATCCAATTTTAAGCTAACATTATAGATTATCCACTCAGAGGTAAGTTCTTTGCTAGCTAGAAATGTAGAGTTAAAAGCCAAGAAGGCTCAGTACCTTCGTGCTATGAATGAAAAAGAGTCTTTGCTTCAGGAGATTGAAAAGACCAAGAGCAATCTAACCGAAATCTCCT
>CAIGRB010092889.1:3511-25778 GCA_903798255.1 Fraxinus quadrangulata | reverse complement strand
TCGCCTTGTATCGACTTTGCAAGTGGAGAAAATGATGATAAATGAGTCATGCCAGGGATTCTTAGTTAATATGATCGGTTCCAAACATATAGAAACGACCATTAATTATATTGACGTTGTGCGAAACTTTGCAGACGTATTCCCAAAAGATCTACTATGCATTCCACCAGATAGGCAAATGGAATTTGTAATTGACTTGGTTCTTGGAACGGCACTAGTATCTAAGGCCCCGTACCAAATGGTACCGAAAGAACTTCAAGAATTGAAGTTACAATTTGAAGAGTTGCTGGAAAGAGGTTTCATTCGACCGAGTGTAACTCCTTAGGACGTTCCAGTACTTTTGTGAACAAGAAGAATAGGAATATGATGATGTGCATTGACTATCGAGAATTGAACCATCTGAGTATAAAAAATAGATACCCGCTGCCAAGAATATAAGATTTATTCGATTAGTTAAAGGGTGCAACGATGTTTTCAAAGATAGATTTGAGATCGGGATATCATCAGCTAAAGGTCAAGGCAAGCGATACACCCGAAAACTACTTTTAGGACTCGTTATGGACATTATGAATTCGCTGACATCTTTTTGTTTAACCAATGCTCTAGCTGTATTTATGGGTCTCATGAATCAAGTGTTCTATCAGTATATAGATCAGTTCATCATAGTATTTTTTGACGACATACTTATGAACTCCAAAGATAAGAAGCAGCATGAAGAACAACTTCAAGTAGTACTCAAAACTTTGAGAAAGGAGAAATTATATACCAAACTCAAGAAGTGAGAATTTTGGCTCGATCGAGTGAGTTTTCTTGGTCACGTAGTTACCTCCCAGGGTATTGAGGTAGACCCAATTAAAGTGGGAGTAATAATCAATTGACCTTAGACCTATTAGTGTGGGAGAAGTTCACTATTTCTTAGGGTTGGCTACCTATTATTGGAGAGGGTTTCTCAAAAATGATGACTCGGTTGACTAGAAAGGGTGTAAAGTTTCAATGGACGGAAAAGTGTGAAAAATATTTTCAGGAACTCAAGCAAAGACTAGTCTCAGTTCCTGTATTGACAATACCTAAAGGTTCAAATGGGTTTGTAATTTATAGTGACACCTTCAAGCAAGGTTTAGGCTGTGTTTTGATGTAACATGAAAAGATGATTACTTATGCCTTGAGATAGTTAAAGTAGTATGAACAGAACTATCCAACGCACGACTGGAGCTTGTAGCAGTAGTTCACGCCTTAAAGATATGGCTCACTATCTGTATGGAGGAAAGTGTGAAATCTATACAGACCACAAGAGTCTCAAATATTTCTTCACACATAAGGAACTGAATATGAGACATATGAGATGGTTGGAGTTAGTAAAAGATTATGATTGTACAATTCTTTACCATCCGAGTAAGGCTAACGTAGTCGCAGACGCCTTAAGTAGGAAGATAGGATCTCAGTTAATAGTTTACCCACGGTGCAGGAACACTTTAAAGGACTTTGAGAAACTGAGATTGGAAGTCATCACACCGTCAACTCAGACTACAACAAGAATAAAAACATTTATGAATCAACCTACTTATCGAGATCAAATCAAGGAAACACAAGATAAAGATCCATTTCTGCAGAAGATTAGGGCTGAGGTTGGTACAAAAAAAGGTAAAGGATTTACAGTATGTATAGATAAAACACTAACTTTTAAAGGAAGATTATGTGTACCTAAAAATGAAAGTATAAGAAATGAGATATTGGAATAGGCACACTCCAAGTTGTATGCTGCACATCCAAGCGATACAAAAATGTATCGAGATCTTCGAGATACATTTTGGTAGAGAAACATGAAAAGAGGAATTTGTCTGTTCGTGGGGAAATATATTATTTGTCGGTAGGTCAAGGCAAAACATCAAAAGCCATCAGGACTACTGAATCATTGGATATTCCATAATGCAAATGGGAACACATAGCAATGGACTTTGTCGTAGGCTTTCCGAGATCAGCAAGAGGTTACAATGCTATTTGGGTAGTGGTTCATCGTTTGACGAACTCAGCTCATTTTCTACCAATCAAAGTAAATTTTAATATGGAACAGCTCGCACAGTTCTATATCAGAGAGATAGTCAGATTGCAAGTTCCAGTCACCATTGTTTTCGATAGAGACCCGGTGTTCACATCGAAATTTTGGAAAAGTTTGCAGGTAGCCATGGGGATGAAACTGAAGTTTAGTACTACATATCATCCACAGACGGATGGACAATCAAAAAGAACCATTCAAACTCTGGAAGATATGTCGATGGCATGTGTTTTGGATCTTGGCGACAGTTGGGAGACACATCTGCAGTTAATAGAGTTTGCTTACAACAATAGCTTTTGGGCTACTATAGGTATGGCCCCATATGAAGCTCTTTATGGTAGGAAGTGTAGGTCTCCTATCCATTGGAACGAGGTTGGAGAGAATAGAATTTTGGGTCCTGAAATCGTTGAATGAAAAATTGAAGCGATTGACAAGGTTAGAGCAAGAATAAAGATAGCACAAGATCGACAGACTTATACAGATGGTAGAAGAAATGATTTGGAATTTGAAGTAAGTGACAAAGTTTTTCTGAAGGTATCAATAATAAAGGGTGTATTGAGATTTGGTAAGAAGAGAAAGTTGAGACCACGGTTCATTGGACCTTTCAAAATTCTTGAAAGGATTGGTAGTGTGGCTTACCGACTTGCCTTACCACCCGAACTCACAACAATGCATAATGTGTTCCATGTTTTGATGCTTAGAAAATATATTCATGATCCAAAACATGTAGTAAATTATCAGACATTGGAGGTATAAAAAGACTATCATATGAAAAATTCTAACAATGATTTTGTATAGAAAAGTACACCAGCTCAGAAATAAAGAGGTTCCCCTTGTCAAAGTTCAATGGCGAAATCATGGACCTGACAAGTCAACTTGGAAAAAAGAAGATGAGCTAAAAATCAAGTATCCATAAATCTTTGATTAAGTTAAGGTAAATTTTCGAAGACGAAAATATTTTAGGGAAGGGGAGATTGTGGATCCTTGAAAATTTAATTTAATTTAATTATTCTAGGTGCTATATTTTATAGTCTAAAAATTTGGAATATTAAAGTGATATATGTATTAATTCAATTTTATTTGGGCCAAATATTTAAATTTTGATAGAGTAATGATAAGTATATCGATATTGGGCTCGTTGGATAGCTCGTAATTAATCATGTATATTAGGCTCGAGAAAAGTTAATTCGGATAAGTTGGATTCAAAATGATCCAGTTCAAAGAAGTTGTCAATAATTAGAAATTTATTTAAGTATTTTTTTTATTTCACACGTGTATTTTGTTATATAAATATAAAACTATTTTTTTTATTTTATTAGAAGTGGTATTTCAATTAAAAGTACACTATGATTGGAAATCACATGTCCCACTTTCAATAGGAAACATTTTTGCTTACCCAATTCTTATCCACTCTCTTGTAGTGCACAATTCACACTTCCAAACACAAAAAAACTCTATTAGACTAGGTCCTTATTGCTTATGTGTATGTGTGTGTGTGTGTATATATATATATATGTGTGTGTGTGTGTGTGTGTGTGTGTGTGATATGATGGTTAAAGGTACAAACAAAAATGCATAGGCATATACACGAGACAAAAGCAAAGGCAGAAAAATAAAGTTTAGAACGTGATTTTAGATTTTATCTTGCAAAAACGTTATTTTATCTAACGACGTATGATTACGAGGTGCAAGTGGTTTGTTCTGTTTAATTTATTTCTTCATGTTGATAAATATTAAGCTAATAAAAGTTATGTTATGAGATGATTATGATATGTATGTTACGGTTATTCGGTACCAAAGATATGATATTTATTGAGCTCTTATCTGTTTCTAAAGATATGATATGACAGTATGATATTTTTTACGCATGATTTTATATTTTTATTCGGGATTGTACAAAATATTTATATCCTACTATGTATTCTCATATACTCACTCTTTTCCCTACTTCTCACATATTAGAATGGGTCACGGAATGGCGGGCGATGAGATGCGGTCCTTGTGCTTGGATTCATTGGATTCAATAAAATAATCCGGTGTAACAAGACATTTTTAATTTTAGCATTTCTTAATTTATTTCATAAGGATTTTTATTTAGAAATTTAAGACATATTTTAATAGTAGAATTAACATTTTATTATTTATCTAATAAAAGCAATATGCATGGTTTTTAATATTTATTTGGTTATAAGTTTCCTCTATTAATTAAATTGTCCCCATTAATGTCATATACTTACGCTGTTGAAATAAATAATTTTGGTAGCGATTTAAATTATAAAATTTGGGTCGTTACAATTCATCTCCTTCTTTTTTAATTTTGTGATAGCCACTTTTAATATCTATTTTACTAAAAATAAATGACGCGTGCAATTCATCAAGTATATCATCTAATCTTGATATGAGATTATGATACTTTACCGTTATATTGTTGAATGTCATGTAGTCAATACAAATTCTCCACAACCCATCCTTTTTAGGCACAAGTAGCATTGGTACCACACATGGACTCATGCTATCCCTCGCGTACCCTTTGTCCATCAACTTCTTAACTTGTTTTTAAAGCTCCTTAGTGATGTGCCCACGTACCAATAATAACTCTGAAACTACAAAAAATTGAATCACAACCCCAAGAAAGCTAAAATCTCATCTTGAAACTTGATCAAATAATTTATTGAATCAAATAACTAAAGTTATAAAGGAACTTGACCCCTTAATTACAAAAATTATAAACCTTGCTATGAAGTTGTTGAACGCTACAAAGATGAAATCCTTAAGAAGGTTCGAAATTTAGTTCAATGAAGAATAAGAAGAATGCAACCTTGCTTTGATTTAATCTCTCAATAATTAATTATTTTACAATGAAAGGATGAGGCCATATATATAGGCAACACATTAAAACCCTAATTAAAATGTAAAACATCAAGAAAATATCAAACAAATAGAGTTCTAGACGAAAAAGGAAAAATTAAACCGCCTTCAGATTTTTGTACTGCGAGTGCACACCATGTATTCGCTCCTACACGTTGTTTAATTGATTTGGCTACGGGTTGAAATTTTGCACCACGTGTGCTCACGGCCTATTTTGCATGTGCGCACGCCCTACTTTCCAACTACACTCCAGGATTTGCTTATTCTAACTTAACTTAAATTAAGTGCACTAATCTTGGTTCACCTTCCATGCCTAACATGAAACTTAATGTTTTACTCGTTACAATCGAAGTCTCGACCCACGTAGCTTGAACAAGTAATCCCATGACTTTCTTGATCCTCTTTGCTCAAGATCTCATCATTGGTCATTCTTCCACAATCAACGGATCCTTGCTAAACTTCGTCTCATGGTTCTCATCACTTTGTGTTCTCGTGATTACTCCTATAGGCTGATTATTTTGGAAAAATAGCTCCAAGTACAAAGTCAATTTAATGCTCAATGTCCTCAAATTCTTGCAATCCCTTTCTCAAAGAAGGACTCAAGAAGGAAAGAAAAAGAATGAGTTTTTCCAAGAACTCCAAGAAAAGGTTCTTCAAATTGGTTTAAATCCTTTTCACAATAAGATTGATTCTCAAGGATGATATATGTATCATATAGTAATAATAATTGTATTTCTTGGAAAACAACACTACAAGAATTCCAATAAAAGGCTTCTTGAAATTGGATTACGCTTTTCTTTAACTCTAGCATTTTTCTTGAATTTTCTTTACTTTTTTCTTGAATTTTCTTTGATTTTTTCTTGAATTTTCTTTTTTTCTGAATTTCGTATTTTTATGCAAACTTAATGAAAAAGATAAAAAAAACAAGGAAAAAATCGAACAGAAATTGTGTTGTTGCACTAGGGTTAATACACTAAACAATTCTTGAATATTTTTTGTGTGATTTTTGATGTGAATGAATCAAAGAATTGGATGAAAACTCAACAAAAAAGACATAAAGAAATTAGGAGTTGAAAAAAAAAAAAGAAACATAAAAAACAAAACCTGATTTTAGGGCAAAAACTCTGATACCAATTGATGTGAATTTCGTTGCAAGATTTATCCTGAAACCATACAAGATTTGGTACGAACCTGGATAAAGCTAAATCAGATGAAAAACCTTGATCTAGTGATTTCTTAATCAAGAACCTAGGTTGGAAGAGTTGAACATCACAAAGATTGAAAATCTTTGATAAATTCTAGATATTTTAATTAAAAACAAGATTGACGGAAAATCCTCACTTTATAATCGATCTTTCAAAATAATAGATTGTTCTTGTTTGTACAATTAATATGCCTTATATAGTCCAAATCAAAATCATATTCTACTTCGAAAACATCAAGAAAATACTAAACAAACAGAGTTATAATCAAAACAAAAACTAAACTTCGTGCAGAATTTTTATACCATTCGTGGGCATGCATAAACTTGCGTGGGTATGGTTCAACCGTTTTGCTCTCAGGTTGTGCAATTTTGATAATTGCCTGGGCAAGGAAATTAAAGCCTTGCATGGGCATGGCTTTCTGAACCAGCTCCTTCTTCCTCAACCTGAATAAAATACAAAGTTTTGTTCTTCCTTCACGCCCATCTTAAAACTTTGTCTTGTTTGTTGCATTTGAACTCTCGGCCCATGTAATTTGAACAAGTCTTTTCATGGCTTTCTTGATCTTGTTATTGGTCCATCCGAAAGGTAGCCAACTATCCACGTTTCCCATTAAAAGGGTGGTTTGTGTATGTATAGTTTAATGGTCCCTCAATTCAATTTCTTGTTCAACTCTATTCCTCCAGTATTGCATGTTAAGTCCTTCAACTTCCAAGATTTATACAATGGTCCTCGAATTCAATCCTTTTTTTGGTCAAAACTCATTTATTTTCATTATTTCTCATCCAATACCAATTTTTCTCTTAAAATAATCAAAATAAACACAGAATTAATTATCTCACTCATTACAAATACTCTCAAATATCAACTTTTGTTGGCTTAGGTAACTAAAAAATCATAATACGTATGTGGCAATCCATACCATGATGGTTTGTTCTCGTTGCAGCGTATTACACAACAACAAAAGAGTGACTAATTATGTAATATTATTTAACTTACTAACTAAATACGCAAAAAAATGACTTGCTATAAATTAGAGAGAAAACAGAGAAGTTAAATGAATTTTTGTGTATTTCATTGAGAATCAAAACTCCATATTTATAGGGAAAAATTAGGGTTGGAACGAATACAATGTCATAATGATTAGGGCTAAAGTGGTATAATGATCATTCACAAATACTACTTTATTTGCAACTCTCCCTTAAATTACTTTTACATAATATCTTATTGAAACCTTGTTTGGCAAAAACGAAATGAGACAAACGTACCAACAATTGGAAAATGAGCACAAATAATTTGGAGTAATAAAATATTGTTTCGTTAAAATCTAGTCAAGAAAATCTAATGGAACAAAACTTGATCGAAAGGAAAAAAAAAATACAGCTACTCCCTTGGTTTCAATAAATGAAAAATATTGTATCAAGACATTTATGTCTTGTACGTCAATGCCGACTTCAATATTACAATTTCGGTTAACTATGTTTCATGTTGTCTCGTTATAGTCTTCAAGCAATATCGTCTCCATAGATGATATCTTTCAATCTTTATTTATCCGTATTTAACATAATGATATGTTGAAAAATAGATTGTGGCTCTTTTCTGGAGTCATACACAATTTGTGATATATAATAATATATTATTTTGAGAGTAAATGTCATGTAGGTCATGGACATCATTACATACAGAATATGACTTATTTAAACCTTATTAAAGAAAACCTTACGGAAAAAAATCTTAATTAAGGAAAAAGAGTATATTATTCTTTTGAGTAAACTACAAAAGTTGTCTCATTACAATGGGACAAAACCTTAGTCAATGAAAAAAGAATACAATACATATTTACTCTCCCTTAATACTATATTACTTGAATTATACACTTCAACCTTATTAAATCTTTTAGGGATATTCTTAATAGTCATGCCAAAGGAGTCGACTATAACCACATCTATTGTACACATACCAAATTTCAAGTATTTAAAGGATAATAAGATATAGACTTATGATTACATCCACCACAAGATGATTTATTTATTTATACAAATCTTTATAAAATTTATTTAGTAAGTCATGTATTACATATTACAACTTTATTTTAGGTGTTCAGAAAGTAGGTCCAGAAACTTGAGGTTTCTCTAGTAAGTTCAATTTTGCTAGAATTGTATTTTTTTTATTTGACCAATTAATATACGTTGGTATATTTTGACAAATTTTCTTCAATATCCTTGCTATCATTCATAATAAAGTGCTACATTATATAAAAAATATTGTCAACAAATTTTTTTTATTCAATTTCTCTCTATAATGGCATAACTTATTGAGATATATTAAGCCTTGTTTGGTCCCCATTTTAACAAAAACTCATTTTTTTCAAAACTCATTTTCAACAACATTCTCTCATAAGATAATTTTACACATAAATCGAAAACTTTTTTTTTTTTTAACCATACGAATCGACAAAAAATCATTATTTCAAAATATATTTTCTTACCAAAATGGGGCTCAAGAAAGGGCTAAGTTTCATTATTTCACATACCTGAATCTCTTCTTGAATTTTACATTCCGTTATGTCCAAATACTCACCAAAATGAGTAATATAATATTGACTTTTCTAGAGCCTTACAATGGGATTTGCAAAATTCAATATTATGTTGTATTGATTTTCATCATTCTCGAATTTTCTTTTCAATAAGTCACCATGAGTTTAGTTGAATGCTTCTACGTACTACAGGTACATTACTCATGTCTCATGATCTAAACACTACATCAAATTATAACGTTTTTCGAATCGACAAACTTCAAGTTCATAACAATATTTGATTTGAATGATTCTACAATGTTTTAGAAGTGCGCTTCTTTGAGAGCATCATCATAATATTCTTCGAGAATATTAATACATATAGCATCATTCTTCTTCAAGAGCAATGCTACGATATTCTTCTGATTTATTCACAAATAACTAAACAATATTCTTCAAGAATGGTATGTAAAATTTTATAATTATTTATAAACGACAAAATATTCTTCTAGAATATTAATATGTATAATTGATTCCTTGAAGTAACCAAATATTCTTTTAAAATAATGGTTCATTTTTATATAAGTTATGCTTCTTTAGGAACATTAACATATTTATCAGTCTCATACTGATATAAAGTTTAGTTTCAAGATTAACACAATATTTTTCTTGAATATTGATTTGTATAAAATGTTGATTTATCAAAATAATATTTTTCTTGAATATTTATGTAGTTGGATTGCGTTTCTTCATGATTATCAACACAAATTCCTTCATATTAAGTTGTGCTTTTTCAAGAACACAACGAGATATATACTCTTCAAGAGTATAAATACAATATTATTTTGAAATATTGATATTAATAATTCATCCTATCTTTCGAGATATACAATATAATACTCTTTTGGAATATTGATATTACAAATTCGTTCCACCTTTCGAACAATATAATATTTTAAAAATTAAAGCTTGTGTTCTATATGAGCAATAATGCAATATTCTTCTATAATATTGAGCGAATATAAAGTCGTTCTTCTTCAAAAGTAATGAAATAATATTTAACAATTTAGATTTAGATAAATTTGAATACACTAAAATTGTTTTTAAAAAAACCTGAAAAAAATGTTCTTAAAAAATTCAAGATCTTCTAATAAATTCAAAATTTTTGTTACTGTTCGCAAAGCAATTTTTTCACATATGAAATGTTTGATCTTGATCTTAACCATATGATTTGAAGAACAATAAGTTGTGAACTTGCAATCCAAATTTCACGATTCAACTGGAATAAAAACCTTCATTTCAGCCGTTCTAAGGGCATGGCTCTCCCACGGACCATGGATTGCTGAGATCTCAATTTTGATCATAGCTGCTACAAATTATCAAGATTCTAAGAATTTTTTACACTATTTATTTCAAATTTTCTCTCTGCCTGCTAAGTAGAATATTTGATTATCTGTCTTAAATCAATTTAATATATCAATGTTTATACTTATTTGAGAGAAATAATACAGTATTCTTTGAAAATATTTAAACACGGAATGTTGTGCTCTTCAAGAGCAATAACTAATATTTTTCTAGAATATTAACAAAATAGAAAGTTATTTTTCCTAAAATGTTACAAATCAAGATTGAGTTATTTATTTAGTGCTTCTTTAGGAATACCAACAAATTATTATTAATCATATAGCAGCTGCTCTTCAGAAGTTATAATAGCATAATATTATTTTAAAATAATAGATCTTGTAAATTCTGCTATTCAGGAGCAAATAATGTTTTACAGAAATATTAACATAATATAAACTTGTGTTCAGGAGATGGTTTGAATCGGGCTTTCTACTAAATCAAAGAAGCAATAGAAAAGAACTAATGGACAGACCAAACCGCGTAAGACTCTTTACTGGAATGAAAAGAAAGAAAAGGGATTCACGGACAGACAAGAAAGAGATTTTTTAAAGAAGCGATTCGTTAAACACGGGATGAGCGATGCAGTTTAAATCGATTATTGTGCAGTTGACCTGAGACCTATTCCCGATTGCAAAAGTGAAAAGGTAGAAGATAACCTCAAAATATTCTTCCACAATGTTTATAGATTTGTGAAATTGTGTTCTGCTATAATAAACAACTTATTTTCATAAATATTTCATATAGATTGTATCTCAGATCTTATTAGTTTCTTTCAGATATGTGCTACTTCTAGAGCACGAGAAAATATCATCATCATCATCATTTTTTGTTTAAAAATTATCATTTTAAAAAAAATGATTTTACTATTGCTTCTTCAATAGCTTTGGATCAATATTATCCTAGAATGTTGAAATTATAATGTCATGTTTCACCAAGAACATCAACATGAAATTCCTCTAAAATATGATATGAACAAATATTATACATTTTCAAAGTAATAATACTATTTTTTTCAAATATTTGTTACGCATGAATTTGTGCTTTTTCAGGAGCAACAAATCGGTACAAATATCATATTCCTTTTCAAGTCAATGTTCTTCTAGATTATTGATTTAATTGTTTCTTTTCAAGAATAATAATACAATATTCTTTTAAATATTGTACCTGAATATTGAACACAAAAAATTAAATTCAAGTAAATATTTATCTATCACAAATTGATATAGTCAAATTAATATAATCAAATCGAATAATTATACCTCTTTGTTAGATGTAATCCATGATACGAGGACAAGTCTCTACAAGGATCGATTGATCGTGGAGGAAGAACTAATGACGAGGTCACGGGCAAAGAAGGTCAAAGAAGCTATGAGATTGCTTGCTTAAATTACGATAGACGAAATATCGACCACAACAAGCAAATGAACAAGTTTCATGTTGGGTTTGGAAGAAGAAACATGATGGATCAACTTGGTCCAAGCAGTGGATGAAAAAGTTGAAGACAGTAACTATGCGACCACATAGTTACCTCGCATGCCTCTATACTGAGACTCAAATGAGGTTTCATTTTGGAACTATGCGACCACAAGTTCCAACACTATGCTGTCGCATAATACAAGTTCGGCTGCGAATTTTTCAATTTTTGGAAAGATTCTTATTTTATTTAACACTCTAGTTTTATGGTAATTTTTTATATTTTGAATATTAATTCCGTTTTTAAGTAGGTTTTATGTGTTCTTTATAAATAGGACTCATTCCAATCATTGCATATACAAACGATTAATTGAGAGATAAATTGAAAGGCATATTGCTTTCTTCTTTTTCTTCATCGAACTAATTCTGAACTTCTCAAGAATTAAGTTCTTGTTGCGTTCATCAAATTAAGTAAGGTTCATAAATTTTGTGATCACGGGGTCAACATATTGTCAACGATTGTGTTAGTTATTTGATTCAATAATTTATTGGGTCGAGATTTCAAATAATTATTCTTGGCTTTTTTAGGTTGAATCAATCTAGTGTGGATTTCGTAACTTCAATTGATGCATGGGTTCGCATCAGTTGGTATCAGAGTTAGACTCCAAAAATTAAAGTTATATCTTATTTTTTTCTTTGTTTGAGCATTTGTTTTTTTAATTCTCTACGTTCTTCGCGTTCTTCTTTTTTTTGTATCCAATCCATAAAATATCCCAAAAAAAAATTCAAAACTTACTTGTGTATTAATCTAGCATCCACATTAGTTTCTATTTCTTTTACTGGTATCTAGTTGAATTTCTGAGCTAAAAAAATTCGAAAAATTGCCAGCAGCATAAATTTCATTTTTTTAGTCAAAAAATTCCAAATTCAAAAGTGTCCAATTTGAATTTAAAAAAAAACCTTTTTGAATTTATCCTTAACGTTTCATTCAAAATTCAAATTTCTACCTTCTTGAATTCCGTACTTAATTCTTTGTTTGGACTCCACAAGGGTTAAATTTTGATTGAGATCAAATTAATTCTTTGAAAAAAGTGTAAGAAGCATTGAGTGGAAAAATGGCAGTGTGGTGAAATTAATAGAGAGAAAAAGTCAACTTGAGTTATACACGAGCGTATACACGTGAGACAAATATTAAATTAGATTTAGAATGTCGAATAGAGACGAATATATTTCAAGCGGAAATAATAATCAAGTCAACATGTCTGATGAGGTGATACAATAGTTCGAAAGGTTATTTGAGGATGTGAGAGACAAATTTGATAGGCAAGACACATTACTTACTAATTTACGTAGAAACCTAGAGAAATTCCTAATGCAGGGAGGCAAGGAAAGTGAGATCGTAGAGCAGATTTTGTTGATGAATTTGAAACGGATAGTGATATTAATGAGGATATATTGGTGAATGTTGAATTGGGAAGAATGAGAGATAGAGGATTTAGGCATGAAAGAAGTGGTAGAGAGCCTATTGGAGATGGTGTTGATAGAAGTATGGATAATATCAAAATGACAATTCCGCCATTCGAATGAATAAGTGATCCAGAGACATACTTGGAGTGGAAAAATAAAGTATAGTTGATATTTGAATGCCACAACTACTCGAAGGAAAAGAGGATAAAGATTACGGTACTTGAATTTATCGATTACACTATCATTTGATGGGGTAACATCTAGGAGGAGAAATCGTGAAAAGCCTATTAGCTATGAAAGTGCAAAAGACAATTGAAGATGAAGGGGAAAACTAGATATTTATCGGGTTCTTCAGGTTCTAAGTCTTCTTGAAAATCAAAGTGGAACGATAATAGAGGTGATATGGCCGTTTCGAGTAGTAAGACCGAACCACCAAGGGAAAATGAGGAAGTTGCTAGCAAAATTACACCCAAAATGGATTTCCTACCTTCTAAGACTCGAGATATCAAATGTTTTAGGTATTCGAGATTGGGGCACATTGCTTCTCAATGTCCAAACAAAAGGGCAATAATTTTGCGAGACAATGGAGAAGTGGTGAGAGATTGTAACGACCTGACCTTGTGCCGAAGCCGTGCTTTGGGAGAGCCTAAGCCCATCTTACCCCTCACGGCTTTCTGACGCGTCATCAGGATTCGAACCCAAGACCTCCATCATATGGGAGATTTTAGTTGAATCCTGGTACCAATTGGGAAACTTGCCCAATTGATACTAGGATTCAACTTAAATCTCCCATATGATGGAGGTCTTGGGTTCGAATCCTGGGGACGCATCAGAAAATCGTGAGGGGTAAGATGGTCTTAGGCTCTCCCAAAGCGAACAGTACGTATGATATGATAACGATTCTGATGCAAGGTCGGGTCGTTACAGAGATGATGATGATGATATGCCCGTATTAGAGGATGCTAGTGATGGTGATAGTGACGGAGTAGAGTACCCACTAGGAAGTGAGTTATTTGGGGTGATGCGTGCTCTCAATAAACAAATTAAATTAGATGATGTGGAACAGCAATAGGAAAACATCTTTCACACTAGATGCCGGTCAAAAATAAGGTATGCATTTTGATTATTGATGGGGGTAGTTGTACTAATATTGCTAGTACTACACTTATGGAGAAATTAGAACTGACCACGATAAAACCTAAGCCTTATAAATTGAAGTTGTTATATGAATGTAGAGAGGTTAAGGTAAATATGCAAGTGTTGGTAAATTTCTCAATTAGGGGGTATCATGATGAAGTAGTGTGTGATGTGGTTTCTATGCATTCTGGGCACATTTTGTTGGGAAGGCCATGTCAGTATGATAGGAAGGTTAAACATGATGGATTCAAGAATAGGTACAACTTTGTAAAAGATGTGAGAGCTGTTACTCTTATACCATTAACACCACAACAGGTCTATGAGGACCAATTGAGATTGATAGGTGAGGAAGAAAAGAAAAACAAAGAAAGGTGAAAGGAGATTAGGAGAGAAGATATTGAAGTGGCTAATTGTAAGGAAAAAGAATAGAACCATAAGAGAGAAAATGAAGAGAGTCTATTGAGAGGAGAGAAAAATCAAAAGTGAGTTTCTATGCAAAAAATAGTGAGATTGAAAGGGCTTTAGTGAGAACTAACAAGCCCCTCCCTAGTTTGGATATTTCTTTATTGCAGGAACTTAAAAACTTGTTCCATGAAAACTTATTTAGTGGGATACCACCCGTTGAGTATCCAATTGATTCAATGCAAGTGGATAATTTAATGAGCATTGAGGGAGAAGCATTCAACTATGGCATGGTAAAGAATCAATACCCCATACATAGGTTAGATGATGCACTAGCATGTAGTAATAATTTTTCACATGGGCATATACTTTTACACGTATTAATGCATCTAATATTTCTACGAGAGTAATAAATCATTTGTCATATGCATTCATAGGCAATCAATTATTAGTTAATGATATTCTAGTATTTTACAAGAAATTAATTGAGCATGATAGACATTGGGAGTGCATTGTTGGTGATTTGAGGCATGAGAATCTATATTTCAATCTTGAAGTCCTTAACTATTTTGATTTGAATTTATGGAATATGTTGGAAACCAATTTAGTATCCTCTGCTATTTATACTACACAATTCGATATGGTTTATGGTTTAGATCTGTTAACTTTGTTTGGTTTAATTCCTTTAACTATTATTGTGAGTGGTAAACTAGATGGAAAAAGGGGATTGAATTATATATATCTCAAGGTAGCAAAAGGAAGAGGCGTAAAATATTCAAACTAGGTGATTAGGTTCGGGTGCTTAAGCAAAAATGGCTTGTTCAATTGCTAAAAATGTCAAGATTACATCATAGAGGAGATGGACCATTTCACGTCATTGCAAGGATTGAAATCAATGGCTACAATTTGGATCTTCAAGGTAAGTTTATGATAATTTGCATTTTTGTTATCTCTCTCTCTCTGTCTCTGTCTCTCTCTCTCTCTCTCTCTTTCTCTCTTTCTCTTTTATGCAGATATGGATTTGAGGTTGAATTATTTCAAGGAGTCTGGGGATGATGTGATTCATGATACGAGGGTAAGTCCAGGTAAGGATCTGTTAGTCGTGGATGAAGAACCAATGACGAGGTCACTAGCAGAGAAGGTCAAGTAAGCTATAGGATTGCTTACCCAAAGCTATGGTGGACGTAACATCGATCACCACTAGCAACGGAACANGACCCACGAGGGTTTTTTTTTTTTTTTTATGAAACTATGTGACTGCATGTTCCAACACTATGCGGCTGCATAGTACAAGTTCGGCGACGAATTTTTCAATTTTTGGAAAGAATCTTATTTGATTTAAAACTCTAGTTTTATGGTAATTCTTGATATTTTGAATATTAATTCCGTTTTTAAGTAGGTTTTACGAGTTCCTTATAAATAGGACTCATTCCATTCATTATATAAACACACGAGTTATTGAGAGATTAATTGAAAGACATATTGCTTTCTTCTTGTTCTTCATCGAAGTAATTATAAACTTATCAATAATTAAGTTCTTGTGGCGTTCATTAAATTAAGTAAGGTTCATAAATTTTGTGATCACATGGTCAACATATTGTCGGCGATTGTATTGGTTCTTTCATTCAATAATTTATGATTTCAAACGTTGATTCTTGGCTTTCTTGGGTTAAATCAATATTGTGTGGATTTCGTAACTTCAATTGCTATGTGGGTTCGCATCAGTTATGCAATTTAAAGTGAAGAGAATACTGACATTTTCTTTGAATAGAAAATAAGAATTGATTTGTAAATTCAATTTGCTAGAACTTGTTGTCTTTCTTTGATTGAATAAAAAAATTCTACCTCATCTGACTAGAGATTTGTAAGTAGAAAGGAAAATAAAGTTTGTTAATTCAATTGCTTAGAATTTCGTGCTAATAACATGTTATAAACTAGAGAGTAAAAGATAAATCAAAAGACTTTTATGTATTTCCTTGAGAACTAAAACTCCATATTTATAGGGAAGAATTAGGGTTGAAACGGATACAATTGTCATAATAATTAGGGCTACAAAGATATAATAATCATTTACAAAAACTACTTTATTTACAACAGACTTAATATTATGGAGTTTTTTTTTTCTCTTGAGACTCTTTTCTACATTTAACGTACAAAGATAAAAGCACATTTTTTTAGCTGATAACTGAATTTCAATAATAATTAAATCAAATTTAATTAATTAGTTTGTTTGTTGTACTGATAGTTGATAGATGGTTTGTGTAAGGTTGAGCATTATTTACAGAGTTCTATAATAAAATCAGTATATATGTTTCGTGTAATTAATTCTCGTTGGCTACATTCTAAACGGATCGTTGTGTCAATAAGAAAAGGTCGATTGAAAGAATCTCATAGATGGAAATCTGTGAAGTAATATGTGGAGCAAGAGATCTAGTTAATCAAGATTCCAAAACTACCATCAATAAATTCAACACTAACATCTATAACATGACCGAAAGGAGGCATACACTAAGGGTGTGTTTGATTGTATTTATTTTTCATGGAAAATATTTTCCAACTTTTAAAAATATGTATAATTTTCCTTGTTTTTAAGGAAAACATTTTCTTCGGGGATAGTAGATTTTTATTTTCCTCAAAATAAGGAAAATATTTTCTTTTCTAGAATATATTTTTTATGTCAATCAAACGCACTCTAATATTTAAGATATTCTTCTTGTTGGAATGTATTTCTAATAAAAATAAAATAAAAAATTGAAAAACAATACGATGTTTTTATGGTACCTTGATTTGATTCAATAACAATCATTTTGTTACGGCAATAAATGCATTCTATGATCGCCATGAACATTATGATATTTTAACCTTTAAGCCTGTATTTCGATAATTAATAAGTCTTAAGAATTTGTAAAGGTTAAATTTATTTAATAATAAATGACGGCTAGCTGTTATGTTTTATTTCACGCTGTTATATATAGACTTCAAGCGTTGTCAATTCCGCCCCTTCCGCTACCTCTTCCCCTGGATTGGTTCGATTGCCTTTGGACCTCAGGCCTGACCTCCTCGTATGCCAATGAGGGCACTATGATTAGTGTGGTAGTGGCTAATGCTTGTCCTGAGGTGGAGGCGATGGTATGCCTCGCTTGTCCATTGTTGGTTTATCAAGTGTGACACAGGACCTTGTCGCTGTCTTTGAGGCGATGGGAGTCCTAACGAAGTTCGATTGCAGTGTTCAATCAGCTCTTTGTTGACAATTTCGCTCCTCATCATTTTCACCAAGGCATCGTAGGAGGTGGGGTTCTTGTTGCGCACGTCTCGCTAGAAGAGGGTATTCATGTTGAGACTTCATCTTAAAGTCGAAAGGGCCTCTTTATCATGACCTGCTCGCAATATGTCATTTTATATGTGAAACGAGCCAGGTAATTTTTCAAAGTTTCACCTGTCTACTGCCCATGTTCTGTAGCTTTTGGATTGGGGCTTCCTCTTCTTTATTGGACAAATATTGGTTCAGAAAGGCCTTCTTGAGATCTGGCCAACTTTTGATACTGCCAGCTGGGATGCGGCTATACCAAATTTCATTAGACCCAATCAGCGTGAGATGGAAAGACCTACACTTTAGAGCGGCGAGGCTCCTCTGAGAGACATATGGGTTTTGTAATTGTTGAGGTATTTCGTCGGGTCACCATTTCCTTCGTATTTGGGTATATTTGGTGGTATGAAGTGATTGGGAATGGGGGACTTCTCAACTCCTAGGAAAATGGGAGACTCTCGTCATCATCGTCCAACTCAAAAGACCTGTGAAATGACGAGGTTCGACTCAAACTACACCTAGAGGGGGTGAATACTTGATTATGACGAATTAAAACTTAATAATTAATTAGCAACATGGCACTATTAATTATCTCTAGATGGTTAATCAAATAGTCCAATTTTCCTATGTTGAAATATCGTAGTTATATGAAAGCAATAAACAAACACAAAGAATGATCACGGAGAAATCCCAACTGGGTAAAACCTCTAGGCAATTTGCCAGTCTACAATCCACTATAAACGAATTAGAACTTACAGTTTGCCAGAATCGACTATCACTAGTAATTTCTGACCTCATGACTGCAATTCCCAGACCTCTCCTAGATTTCGTGCTCCTACACCAAATTCCAGCTTTACGAATTCGTTTATCTCCTGTGATCAACGAAGAACTCCACATTCTCCAACAACTGGAACTCCAGTCACCTTTCCTTGGTCTTCAGCACTTTAACATATTTGTAGGAAGTAGCAATTTGGTATTCGAATTATAGATTTGATGTTTTCACCACCAAGAATAAATCACAGCATGACGGTTGAAAGCTTATTTGATGAAAATGATATGAAGAGTATGTGTTTTCTCAATGTTCAACCTTGAAAAAAATCGTTCGGAGGTGTTACGGTATTTATACTATAGGTTAGGGAATGAATGGGCCGGATAAAAAGCCTTAAATTACGAATTAAAAATTTGTCAGATAATCTTGTCACTCGAGCAAGAGTTGGGCGAGAGGCGAGCGACAGTGTGTCAATCGAGTAAAGTCCTAGTGACATGCTAGTGATAATGTTTCTGTTTCTACCACTCAAGCCAAGTCATGGCGACAGTTTAGACCTAATACAACTCAATTTNATATGGGTTTTGTAATTGTTGAGGTATTTCGTCGGGTCACCATTTCCTTCGTATTTGGGTATATTTGGTGGTATGAAGTGATTGGGAATGGGGGACTTCTCAACTCCTAGGAAAATGGGAGACTCTCGTCATCATCGTCCAACTCAAAAGACCTGTGAAATGACGAGGTTCGACTCAAACTACACCTAGAGGGGGTGAATACTTGATTATGACGAATTAAAACTTAATAATTAATTAGCAACATGGCACTATTAATTATCTCTAGATGGTTAATCAAATAGTCCAATTTTCCTATGTTGAAATATCGTAGTTATATGAAAACAATAAACAAACACAAAGAATGATCACGGAGAAATCCCAACTGGGTAAAACCTCTAGGCAATTTGCCAGTCTACAATCCACTATAAACGAATTAGAACTTACAGTTTGCCAGAATCGACTATCACTAGTACTTTCTGACCTCATGACTGCAATTCCCAGACCTCTCCTAGATTTCGTGCTCCTACACCAAATTCCAGCTTTACGAATTCGTTTATCTCCTGTGATCAACGAAGAACTCCACATTCTCCAACAACTGGAACTCCAGTCACCTTTCCTTGGTCTTCAGCACTTTAACATATTTGTAGGAAGTAGCAATTTGGTATTCGAATTATAGATTTGATGTTTTCACCACCAAGAATAAATCACAGCATGACGGTTGAAAGCTTATTTGATGAAAATGATATGAAGAGTATGTGTTTTCTCAATGTTCAACCTTGAAAAAAATCGTTCGGAGGTGTTACGGTATTTATACTATAGGTTAGGGAATGAATGGGCCGGATAAAAAGCCTTAAATTACGAATTAAAAATTTGTCAGATAATCTTGTCACTCGAGCAAGAGTTGGGCGAGAGGCGAGCGACAGTGTGTCAATCGAGTAAAGTCCTAGTGACATGCTAGTGATAATGTTTCTGTTTCTACCACTCAAGCCAAGTCATGGCGACAGTTTAGACCTAATACAACTCAATTTCTAACAATTGCAACTTACTCCTTGACTTTTAGACATATTAAATATAGTCCCTTTTGTTCACAGACTTACCAATTACATCAAAAACCTAACAAGCTCCCTCTTTGGCATTCTGTGACAAAACTACAGATCTAAAGTCAAGGTAGTAAAACAAAATATACTCAAAATACCTATTGCTATCAAATCAACTTTCTTGACTGAACTGTACTTTTTCTTTGTAAACCATTTACTGAAACAAACAACTCAATACCCAGTGTAAAAGCCCGTGAAATAGTAATATGGATAAACATAATTCAAACAGTTAATCATTAGTCATACCAGCTAAAAATTAGATGCATTAAATCATTCCAGCTAAATTAAGATGCAATTTCAATGTAAACCAACCTACCAAAGAAACATTGACATTACTTAACACCAAAACTTAATCTAGCTGAAATAAAGATTATATACTATTTGATCAAAACTTTTTAAGTACATAAAAAAAAATTTAAGTGCCAAGTTTACTAGTCCCCCTTTTCGTCACAAATGACAAGGGGCAACCTAGTCATCAACATCAGTCCCCTCATTAGAAGCTGCACTGTCATCCCAATGCCGATATATCACCGCGAAGCATAGCAAACCCGTTAGTGTGTCGATCAATTGTAGCTCTCAGATACATAATCACTGCATCATACGATTAGCACAGTCATCTGCCCCATAAGTGCAATAGATGAGTCAATGGAAATAGACGCAGATGGTGGAATAGACTCCATATGTAGAGGAGTAGAAGTGGATGTTGAGGGGATGTCAAGGAGGAGCAGAAGAAGAAGAAGAAGAAGGAAAATCGGAGGGATCAATAGAAATAAGTTCATCAATAGGATTAGCTGGCACAGTTGGATCAACTGGCTCAGAAGAAGTATGAGACCGACTCTAGAAAATGATGGCCAATCGGGCGAGAAAATCTCCTAGGAACTCCCTCGGGAAAACTAACGCCAAGTGTGGTCACAAGGCGATAAATAAGATAAGCATAAGGAAATCCTACCCTAGTCCTCGTGACACGAAATGCACATAGAATCTGCTGGCATATGAACGAGAGTAAATCAACAGAATCATCATGTAATAAGGTGTATAAAAAGCGGACCTTCTCCATAGGTAACGAATAAGTATAGGAGACAGTCCATAGATTCGTACACACAATGCGCAACAGAATCTGACGATCAGTAGGGAGAGAGCCAGTGCAAATCGTACTAGGGCCTCATTCCAACGATGTGTTAAATATCGTTGAATGGACAAGAGAGTCCGTCGGAAGGGTATCAGGTAATAAATATGGAAACAAAGGGTAAATGACCGAGGAATATAGGTTATATTAGACACGACATCGGGAGTAATCTTAATCATCTTACCCCTAAGAAATACCCTAAAATAGACCCGCTAACGTTATGAATGTTAGCATAAAACTCTGAACGAAAAGACTAGGAAGAGGAGTTAAATCAATAAGCAAAGGATCCCAACCCCCTAGAAGTGAAAATTGCAGCGATGTCGGGAGAAAGGTCAAACAATACTACCTTGCGCTCCATTAGCACCACGCACAATGAGAAGTGGGTCCCGAACACCTCCTGGGCAATAGCGGATATGAGCCATGATCGACTAAAGGAAGTGGATGCACTCGACGTCTATACAGTTGTCCTAGCTCGCTTAGGTGGCATCTGAGAATCAGACTAGAGACACATTAAATAATGTAGTAGATGACACTACTGAATGAAATGCTATAATGCACGTGAAAAGACAACCTACATGATGCTAACCCAACAAAAGCACAAAAATAAACTATATGCACACAAATCAATGCAAAACTCCACTACAGATAAAACTATGCATTGCGTGGATGGAGATGACATGATGTCGTGACACCGGGACATAGTACCTAGACTTGATGATGTGGAATCGTGACATCATTATGTGATGTCCCTGACTGCACGATGTGATGACGTTACGTGTACCGTGATGGCACGTCGTGATGACATGATGTCACCTCGCGATGTCAACATCAAATGCAAAATCAACGAATTCAACTGAACAAACCCACTACCCTAACATGATTGAGTGTGTGAGGGAGTATCGACCACATGACATGATGTTCAAATACCACCAAAAACAAAATTGTATTCAACGCGT
>CAIGRB010092881.1:9366-29009 GCA_903798255.1 Fraxinus quadrangulata | reverse complement strand
ACTCAAGTATTCTATCGTTGTCAGCTATATCAGGTTAGTTGAATTGACTTGAATGACCTCTAATATACGATACATATTTAAGGTTTAGATGTCAGCTAATTTAGCACGAGAATTATTAGCTGCTATGCGACAGATGTTGCAGCCACAACCACCTGAACGACCATGAGGCGGGCCTAGATCATCTTCAATTATAGAATAGTTTCGCAAGATGTACCTACCTGTGTTTGAAGGTGGCCCCAATCTACTGGCTGTCAAAGAATGGGTTTACCATCTTGAACGCATCTTCAAGTTTATGGAATGTATTAACGCACAGAAATCCTTTGTGATGTATTTATGGCAACTCATCAGTGGGGAATGACTACCAGATCCAACACCAAGGAGCGACATTGTAACCTTACATGGGCATAGTTCAAAGAGAGTGCTTCATAAATACTTTCCAGTTACTTTAAGAGACAAGAAGGAAGCAGAGTTTCTTGAGCTGAAGTAGGGAAACGTGACGCTCACTAATTATGAGTGAAAGATTGAGTAGTTATCCAGATTTATTGTACATCTAGTGGACACAAGAGAGAGACGAGCTCGATGTTTTGAGCGTGGACTGAGAGCTGACATTAGGAAAGCAATGACAATATTCCAATTGGGTATTTATCAGGGAGTTCTGGAGAAGGGTCAAGTATACGCCTTTGATAATGACCAGACTAGTGAAGGTAATAAACAGTATATTGGCTCCTTAGACAAGTGCAAATGGTATGACAATGTTAAGAGGAATATAAAAGGTCCCAACAAGAAGGGAAGGATAGAAATATGAGCCAACATCGGTGATAAGTATAAACAACCACTCTGTCATAAATGTCAAAAACCTCATAAGGGAGAATGCCTAGTAAGAATAGGTGTTTTTTTATAGATATAGCAAGCCAGGACACATTGACAAAGATAGCACTGAGGGACAACCTTAAAAGGTTGAAGATCAAAAGGTAGGCAAAGCCTGAGCTTTTGCTTTACACAAGAAGATGCGGAGCATGACTACATTGTGGTGGCAAGTATCATATCAATCTCTTACATGTCTTCTTTTATATTAATTATTTCAAGAGCTATGCACTATTTTGTTTCTTCAATATTCGTTTTAAAGTCGAATATAGAATGTATTCCCCTTAATAACATATTAGAAGTATCACTACCAATTCGGGAAGATGCTTAATGTAAATTATATAGCAAAGAACCTAAATTTAGAAATGAATGAGAAGAATATAAAAGCAAACTTGATGGTCCTAAACATGAAAGATTTTGACATTATACTTGGAATGGAATCGTTGCCCAAAAATCATGCAACCATTCGTTGTTTCGAGAAGGATGTCAATGACCTGGCAAAGAAGAAATTCATTTCTTTGGAATAATGGTGAAACAATTACCCCGACTTATATCAGTAATACAGGCTAAATGTTTGTTGAAAAAAAAGTCTGCTCAAGGATTCTTGGTATCTTTGACCAGCATTAATCAAAAGGAGTTAACCATCGACGAAGTTCGAGTGGTTAGGGATTTCCAAGATGTGTTTTCAGAAGATTTACTACGAATGCCTCTAGACTGAGGGGTTGAGTTTACTATTGACCTTGTATCGGGTGCCACACCAATTTCAAAGGCCCTATATCATATGGCAACGGTAGAATTTCAAGAATTGAAAGTACAATTGCAGGAGTTGTTAGAAAATGGTTTTAAAGAAGAAGGATGGATCGATGACAATGTGCATTGATTATCAAGAGTTGAATCGCATTACAATTAAAAAAAGCATCTCCCCCAATTTATTTGACCAGCTGCAAGGTACGAGGTCTTTTCGAAAATTGATTTAAGATCAAACTATCATCAACTGAAAATTAAAGCAACTGACGTTCCTAAGACAACATTTAGAACTTGATGTGAGCACTATGAGGTCTTGGTGATGCCATTTGATTTGACAAATGCACCAGCAGTTTTCATGGATCTCATGAATTGGGTTTTCCATAACTAACTGGATCAGTTTGTTGTTGTGTTCATGAAAATATACTAATATATTCAAAGAGTGAGCATGAACATACGGAATACCTAATGATTATTTTCAAAATACTAAGAAAGGAAAAGCTCTTTGCCAAATTCAAAAAGTGCAAATTTTGACTTAATAGTGTGGGATTTTTGGGCCACGTAATTATGGTCCAAGGAATCAAAGTTGACCCAGGTAAAATGGAAGAAATTACCTATTAGAGTTGGCCAACTTATGTTAGAAAAGTCCGTAACTTCTTGGAATTAGTAAGTTATTATAGGCAATTCATTGAATTCAAAGATTAACGCTCCAACGTCTCAAATAACGAGAAAAAACATAAAGTTCCAATGGACGGATAGCTATGAACAGAGCTTTTAGGAACTAAAGCATAAACTGACTTCAGCTCCAGTCTTAACCATACCCAAAAGGTCAAAGGGCTTTGTTATCTACAGCGATGTATCTAAGCAGGATGTAGGATGCCTACTTATGCAGCATGGTAAAGTTATTGCATATACTTCCAGACAACTAAAATCGTATGAACAAAACTATCCAGCACATAACTAGAAGTTAGCATTAGTAGTTCATGCACTAAAAATATGGCGACACTACTTCCACGGAGCTAAATGTGATATTTATACAGATCACAAGAGCCTAAAGTATTTCTTCACCGAGAAGGAATTGAATATGAGACAATGTGGATGGCTATAATTGGTGAAAGATTATGATTGTGCCATTCATTATCATCCAAGAAATGCCAACGTATTTGCTGACACATTAAGTAGGAAGACAGTAGGACATGTGGCAGCTTTACCCACTATACAGAAATCATCGATCAGAGATATAGATCACTTGAAACTTGAGGTGATCTTACCTTCTATGGATGTTGCATCACGAATTGCTACCCTCATAGTTCAGCCTATTATTTGAGATCGAATTAAGAAAGCGCAGGATAGTGATCCATTTTTACAAAAGATTAAAGGCGAAATTGGCACGGGAAAACAAAAGGGTTTTGAGTTAGCTAAAGAGAACACTTTGATATTTAAAGATAGATTGTGTATACCGAATGAAGAGAAGATACGAAAAGAAATATTAGAAGAAGTTTATTTTGCCACATACGCAGGACATCTTGGAGGTACAAAAAGAATAAATACCTTCAAAGCATATTCTGGTTGCGAAACATGAAAAGATGAATAGATCTATTTGAAGATAAGTGCATGGTTTGCCAGCAAGTGAAAGCCAAACATCAAAGGCCATCAGGATTATTAAATCCACTAGAGATTCCTAAATGGAAATGGGAGCACATCACAATGGATTTTATAATTAGTTTTCCAAAATCAAATAGAGGAAACGATGCAATCTGAGTTATTATTGACAGATTGACAAAGTCAGCTCACTTCTTACTAGTAAAGATGACTTTTAATATGGATTAGTTAGCTCTGCTACATATTAAAGAAGTGATCATATTACGTGGGACCTCACTCTCTATTGTATCAGACAAAGATTTGGGATTCACTTCAAATTTTAGAAAAAGTATGCACAAGGCAATGGGAGACTAAACTAAACTTCAGTATAGCTATCCACCCAAAGAAAAATGATCAATCGGAGATGAATATTCAAATTCTTGAGAACATGCTTTGAACATGTGTCCTAAATCATGCTGGGAGCTGGGAAAAATATCCACCAATGGTAGAATTTGCCTATAACAATAGCTATCAGGCTACCATAGAAATGACCCCTTATGAGGCTTTATATGGTAGAAGGTGTAGATCTCCAACTCATTGGGATGAAGTCGGTGAGTGAAGAATTTTAGGGCTTGAGATTATTTAATGGATAGTCCAAGCTATTGAGAAGATTTGAGTCAAAATTAAGATTGTTCAAGATCGATACAAAAGTTATGCAGATAACAGGAAAAAAGATCTTGAGTTCAACATTGGTGACCATTTTTCTAAAAATAACACTTATGAAGGGAGTCAGTCGATTTGGTAAAAGGGGAAAGCTCCGACCAAGATATATAAGACCTTTTGAGATTTTGAAATGTATGTGAACTGTGGCTTACGAGTTGGCATTGCCTCCTGAACTTTCAGCAATACACAATGTCTTCCATGTCTCTGTGCTTTGAAAATATGTATCAGATGCTAGCCACATGATTAATCCTCAATCTTTAGACATTCATCCTTATCTAACGAAGAAGTTCCACTAGTCATCTTGGATGGAAAGATTTGAATACTTTGGAATAGAGAAATTCAATTGGTAAAAGTTCAATAGTGGAATCATGCGATTGAAGAGTCCACTTGGGAGCGTGAGGTAGATATCAAAGCTAAATATCCACAGCTCTTCAATAGCCAAAGTAAATTTCGAGGACAAAATTTTTTTTAAAGGGGGGAGGACGTAATATCCCGAAATCACGTACAATATATTATGAGACACAAATACAAGTTTTGAGATTTTAGGATAACTTAGCAACTATACCATTTTCTAGTGACCATGTGCTAATATTCCTAATAATTGGATAAATACGAATTTTACACAAAATTAAATTTTAATATTATTTTAGATATCTATTAAATTGTTATATGATATAACAGTATTTAGATAAAATTTGAAATTTGCATATATCCACACTAAAATCTTATCCTCGTGTAGTTAGAATTCTCTTAAATTCGAATTTCATGATAAGAGTGTTTGTTGAAAGTCTAATCTAAATTTTAAATAAGAGTCCCATTAGAATTCTAAGTAGGTAACTATCCTTATTTAATCATACCTATAAATACTCTCTTGTTGCATTTCAATTTACACGAATTCAAAGAGAAAAAGAAGGGAGGGAGGGAGGGAGGGGGAGAGAGAGAGAGAGAGAGAGAAGTGGGAGAGAAAAGAAAGCAAGAATTTTCAATCTAAATAGCTCAAATATACAAGAAATTTAACGAACAAGGTATGAGTTTCTATATGTGCTAGGTCGTTTTTTGTTTTACTTTTAATGTTTTAAGTAAGTATTTTATGTGCTATTATGTGATCCAAATTAAAGAAAGATTTTGTAGGTAATACCATTGGATATTATGTAGATCTACACAAAAGTTAGGCATAGGGCTAAATACCTTAAGTGGAGATTGAGAATGGGTATGACCTAAGTAAGAATGAGATGGTCAAGTTTTTATCCCACTAGAAAATTATGTTAAGTGCCTAATTTACTTGCCTCTTATATTAAATTATGAAAATATTGGCATGGGATCTATATTGAGTGTATTGGTATGCTCATTCTATATTTAAAATATTTTACAGATTCTTGATTGATCGGAGTTGGAGGTTGAGACTGTTGGCAGAGTCTATGTAACGAGATCAAAAACTTAAATTTTCTTCAGTATTTAGTTGAAAATTATTTTGAAATCTGAATTTTATTTACAAAACTGACTGAATTTATACTTCACTAGTGGATTGGATCAAATGATATTTATGAGACAATAAAATAGTTTATGTTATTCTACATAATTTTTCAAAGTTTGTATTACAGTACGAGTCAATTCACCTTTTTTTATCAATAAAGAAATTAATTGAGTAACCTTATGGACATAGGTTCCGAGTGTTACATCACCTTACTTATCCTTCTTACGTATTACTCCAATCGACCATTTTGGAATATCTGGTACAAGGTGAAATAATCAAAACATTCCTTTTCAATTATACATAAACTCTCAAATTTCATTTTTTATCTAACAATTTCACGTGAATCGATGTCGATTTATTGAGCTCAAATTTAATTGTTCATTAGATTTTTTTTAAAATCATTATCAAGGTGACGGATTTTCATATAGCAAATATATGTTCCCCGTTATTTCGTTTTAAATCACATGGCATTGAGATATTGACTAACAATTTGATCTCACTAGTTGATGTATAAAATAACTGCAAGTTTGGAATCGAAGTCCATTATCCACTTAGGATTAATGTCTTCCATAGGACAGTCAATTGGGATTAAATTTTTGGGGCTCAATGTGACAAATTAAATTTCACATACATATTCAAAATGCACTCTTGATCTTATTGCAAAAATCAAAGATAAAATTTAATAAAATCGAGATGATCTTATCTAAGTAAAGTGTACGTTTTTATTTAATGAACATTGACTATAAATTTTAGATGAAATTATAAATAGAATATTTTCGTACTTAGCAATTTAAGCCCTTGATTTAGAATATCAAAACCTTCTACAAACAAATATAAGCTCAAATTAATATATCAATTTATTGAATAATATTTTATTTCAAATGTCATGAATACAAAATTTACTCACCGAACACATACTATCTAACATCACATACCATATCTTTGATTACAAAACTAAATTTAACTATAAATGAGAATGAGATTTTTGTTTAATATAAAATATAATTCGTTTCATGAACTATAACATCTCAGTCTCTTGTGTTAGAAAATATGGGTCATGGTCGCCCATGTTGATTGACCAAACTCACAAGTTATTAAAATGATTTGGAGGGAGTGGTTTAAATAGAATTCAAATTCATAACTTTTCTCAACTCCCACCAACTTCCAAACTTTTACATAACTCCCATAATTTTGTCTTGCACTTAGTAGAGAAAAAATAGTTGACAATAAAATGTTGAAAGTTCCTATGGAAAAAATCACAAAAATTGAAAGGTACCTAGAGCCATTATTTTGACATGAAAACTTACAAAAATTGGCACTTAGGTTGTGGCTAATAATCCCCTTCCATTGTGATCGCGATTGGGACCATTGGATTACAAAAAAATTGTAGATTTGGAGTTTTGAAAAGCAAGGTGATTCAACAATTCAAAAGATCTTGGAATTCATCATTTCAAATAAGCATTTTGACCCGAAATTCATGTTAAAGTATACTGCAAATTACTTCATTGGTATCAGAGCCATAAGGTTGAATTCATTGCTATAATACATGCTTAAATATACCATTATATGATACAATTGGGACATGAATTTTATATGTAAAGTTTTGAAACCTTACGTGATATTTAATGATCGTTTTTGATAATTTACTGTTTTCTATATATTAATAATTATGTAGTAAAATTAGTATTGTTAGAAAGGTATTTTAATGAGCTTTCCAACCATAAGAAGAACTTAAATTTTGGAGTTAAAATGAAGAAGTTGTGAGGTTTTGAAATTTGGATGTGAATATGAATTTTTACATGAAGATTGATAAAACTCAAAACTTCATCATATGATCACTTCTTCTACATTGTGTTCCATGCTTCCCATTTATTATGGTTTGATAGATCTTCTTGAGACCTTTCTAGTGATATAAAATTCATTAATTTTGGCAATGAAATGAAGAAGTTATGGCCTACCAAAATTTGGATGTAAATTAAATTTTTTGCAAAAAGATTGGTAAAATCCAAAATTTTATCACATGATAACTTCTTCTATACTTGCTTCTCATTTGATGTGGTTGGATAGACCTTCTCAAGACTTTTTCAACGATATAAAGATTATTAACTTTGGCATAAAATGAAGAAGTTATGATTTCTCGAAGTTTAGATAAAAATTTAAAAATTTTGCATGTTTATTTGGCCATGTTGACTCTCAGACAGATCTATTAATATCCCAAACGTGACCTTAAACATTGATTTTGTAAAATCTGACTACACAAATGAACTTAGAACGTTGAAATTAGTTGAGATGACCAATTGAATTTTTTTTTTTCGAGAATGGCGTGGTGGTACTAATGTGCCCCATTTTTTTTTAATTTAAGAAAAATATTGCAGATTGGTCCTACAAGTGAGGGTGCATGAGGAACTCAATTTTAATTTAAAAAATTGTAGATTGGTTCTTGAATTATTCTTGATTTTTTCAGTATAAGTAAATTAATTTTTGGATAATTAATTTTTATTTTTTAACTTGAGTAAATTCTGATTTTTTTAAAATCAAGAATATTCATTAAATAGTATTTGGCTAGTGGGAGCTATTTTTTTAAGTTCCCTTATTATTATTTTTTTTTTTGGAAAATGAAAAATACTCTAAAAGTATTTAAAATACCATGTTTTAATATACGCTCGTGAGTTGTGTAGATTTTTTATCAGGTTATGTGATCTATTATAATTTGTTTCCAATTTTTGTACTGAATCAGATGTTACTGAATGCACACTTATAGTATCCTTAGAGAGAGAGTTAGAAAAGCAAATGTTATAAAACTTATTGAAAAGTTATGTGCTTATTGAAATTAATAAATGGATCTGGAGCATGACCTAACGGAACACGTAAATACTTTTGAGGCAACTTTTTTTTTTTTTTATAAGCAGAATATGAGAATTATGATGTCACTTCCCATTTGTCAGGATTGTGTTGCAGCAGATATTAAAGTGATGTTGAGAGTCTGTATAATAAAACTTAAATGATGTGAATTTTATTCTTCGATTATAATTAGAATTATTTTCTGGAAGAATTAATTTGTGATATCATGGTATATGTCATAATTTGATAAATGTGCATGTTTATACTTTTATTGCACATTATGATAGTAAGTTGAGTAGTAGTTCAATAATTGGAAGACTTAGATAAAATCTTACTTAGAACTATTTGATTCACAAACTAAGCCTCTGTTTGAGGCACATTTTCAACCAATTGTAGAAAGAAATGGACCATCAGAGCAGACAACTACTGACAACACGTAGAGGCTTTACTGTGCCAAATTTGAAAATGTAAACTTATAATGTCACATATACCCTTTAAATTTCAACAACTTTTAAAAATAGAAAGAAGAGAGGTGGACAAAAATGTAAAAATGCAATCATTTTCATTTGACCCAAAAACAATGCAACTGTAGCAGGCCCCATTTGATGTGAGATAAAAATGCATTTTTGGCTTCAAGAATAGGGATCAAACGGAGGCTAAGTGGGAGTTTTCAAACAGGAAGAATTAATGTAATTCTCAGTTATAACTTATGAAATTATACGTTATGAAATTAAGTCTATGATAGTAAAATAATAAGATTGTGGACGATAATTGGGAACATAGTGAACTTTCAACTCTGTGCCTAACGTTGAATTATCGTATACATTAATTTGCATTGATGCAAAATGATATATGTGCATAAATGAGTATTGATTGAGAATAAAATATCTCTAAAATCTGATAGATCATGACATCAAAATCTATAGTTGTTGACCTTAATAAAGGTGACAAACTAAATGTAATAACATTTGGCAAAATAAGTTTTTCAGTTAGAAGAACGTGATATTTTAGATAGCATCAACCACGTAATTGAAGAGTTGATGTGGGTTAGACTACTTTAGAGAATAAAAATCAAGATCTTTGTCAAGTACGGATAAAGTAGATTCTAGTACTTGAACATTTGAATCGTTAAGTTATGTTATAGATGATCTTTTTTTTCTTCAAATGTGACTGAGTTGAGATGGTTAACATAATGTTAACACAGTTTTTTGTTGGTCACAAATTTTTTTTTTTTTTTTTGAGTAGTAAGTTCAAACTAGTCTCATTTCAATGGATGAGAACTTTGAAAGTTAATGTGACTTACGAATTGAAGTGTCAATTTCCTCTATTGACACTACCTACCATGTGAGTTAAAAGACGTGTGACTTGATGTTGCTAAATCTCGAAGGCATGCTTGTGTAGCAATGTTCTGATCCGCAAAAGATTTTGGATGTTAAGTTTTAAATGAACTAAATCAAATGCGGATAATGAGGAGATTGGAAAATAGACCAAGAAAAACTTATTAGATAGAAATATGTGAAAGTTGTTTTGGTAGATGACCAATATTATAAAGGTTCAAGTGTTTCAACTACACGGTTTGAATCTCTTAGCTGGAAAGTAGTTAGGCTAAAAGATATAACACTTGAATACATTCCTCTTAGTGTTGTTTACGTATTAACACTATACATATTGGACCTTATCTTGTGTGGATAATGAATTCAAGAGTTAGAAACCGACTTTATATGAAATCCAAAAGTGTTTTTAGTCTATTGTCGAGTCTTTGACTNATATAACACTTGAATACATTCCTCTTAGTGTTGTTTACGTATTAACACTATACATATTGGACCTTATCTTGTGTGGATAATGAATTCAAGAGTTAGAAACCGACTTTATATGAAATCCAAAAGTGTTTTTAGTCTATTGTCGAGTCTTTGACTTGATACATAGATATATACAGATAATGAAGATGGAGTGGAGGTTTATATGACTGATACTGCAACTTAGTGTTGCAAAATGGAGAAACTGACCTCCTATTTGATATTAATGTAGTAACAAAGGCTCCACTAAACTTGATCTCGATTTTCGTTCTTCTAAAAGTGGTCTATTACTTGAATTTATACATGGTAGTTATGTTCATACTTATAGTGGAGATGTTTAATTATGGTTCTGGATATTTGTGCAATTGTTTGAGATTTTGAGTTGAAAAAAGCATTCAAAGCTGTAAGTGCTGAACTTCCATTGAGTAAATCCATTCAAATTTCTTGAGAAATAGAGATGGAATTTCATATTTTCATTATATTTATAGATGGATTTACGCATTTTAGTTGTGCGTCTGATTTTTATAAGTTGAGAATATTATTGAATGTGATGAGACTCTGAGAATTTTTTGAAAGCGTGAATCTCTATCATGAGAGATCTATTATCTAGGTAATGAAAGAGAAATTCTTATTGGATTGATTATTTCTTGATCACCAATAATTATATGGTTTATTGGGAAGAAAAAATAGAATATTATTGAATGTGATAAGATTTGAGATAATGCAATCCGATTTATGTATTTTCTTTTGGGAAGATTATTGGTTAACTGCAATGTGTTGAATACATAAGAGTTGGTTTAAATTTCTTATTCAAGTGAAGTAATTTTTTTATGAGTGTGAGCTATCTATTCGAATGAGAGCTATCTAAGAACTATCTAATTTCAAATATTATTGGTTTCGAGTGAGAGTTAAGAGCTATTTAATTTCAATGATTATTGGTTCAGAAAATCAGTAGAGAAATTTGAGGAAAGTGATTGAAGTATACATGAAGTATAGAATTACAACCTAATTTGAGAAGTTGTGGAAGTTCTAATTGGACATTATATTTATTGTGAACATTCAGATTCTTAAAATTAATGAAAGATTAATGAGTTTATGATAAATAAAGTTCATTTTTTTATAGAAATGTTAGACTCAATATGAGTGTATTGAGTTTGATAAACATTTTTTTTAGCAGTGACATTCACTTCTATATGCTGATGCTAGCCATGATAGTGAGTTTAAGTTTAGATTACAACAAATAAACTTATAGACTATATTTTCATTCTCAATGAGAATTGATTGAATAGATCTACATGAATCGATTTGTAAGTTTCATGTTAAAGACTTCTATAGTATTGTGGTAACTTTTTAGTTATACTTGTAGCCTAATATAGTTATCTTAACACCGGAACTTGAATTTTAACAGGGTTTAAATCTCGCACAAAATTTCATCATGTGGATGAAGTTTACAGTATTTATGTAAAAGTCTAATAGTAGGTTGTAATTCTAATTTTGATGTTGATGACATTATATTAGCTAAGCATGAGGAGTGTATTGAAACCATTTTGAAATGGTTGTCCGTAATTTTTGAGACGAATGGCATGTGTTTAACAAATTGTATATTTTGTGTTAAAAAGATTATTCCAATTTTTTCTGTCACAAGAGCATATACTATAAAGATTCTAGAATATTTTTTGACTGTGAAATTTCTACCCTGCTGATATTCCTATGTTGAAATGTGACTATATGAGTCTTCATATATGTTCACGGACTTCATAAATGCACAAAGAAATATCCAGGGAACCATATATAATGCGATTAAGAATTAGAAGCATGCTATGTTGTATACTTTCCTTAATATTGTCATGCCATGGATATAATCAATAGGTATCGATGTTGTCCTTAGAAAGGATACTGTAATACCTGAAGAATGCTACTGTCTGTTATTCTATTTGTTGTCAAAGGAATAACTTGTGATTGGAATAGATATACAAATATCGACTAAAGATAAGAGTTAGTCAAGCACAAATAATTATTAGACTTATACAATATTGCTATATAGAGTAGCAAGAAGTATATCCTGTTGTATATATCTTGACAATTGAAGAAATGGTTTGGTATAGATGTATTGGACATNAGACTTTGAGACTATATTTTCATTCTCAATTAGGAATTGATTGAAGAGATCTACATGAATCGATTAGTATGTTCTATGTTGAAGGCTTTTTTATAGTATTTTGGTAACTCTATAGTTACACTTGTAGCCTAATGCAATCATCTTGACAATAGCATTTGAGTTTTAACAGTGTTTAAATCTCATATAAAATTTTCATCATGTAGATGCAAATCACTCTATTTATGTAAAATTCTGATGGTAGGTTGTAATTCTAATTTTGATGTTGATGACACTATATTGGCTAAGCATGAGAATGAATGTTCGAGACCATTTTGAAATGGTTGTCCTTAATTTTTGAGATGAAGGACATGGATTTAGCAAATTGTATATTTTGTGTTAAAAAAAAAGATTATTCTAGTTTTGTTTATCTATCACAAAAGTTATATTTTGTATATTTTTTAACTATAGAATTGCTACATTGTTGATGTTTCTATGTCGAAAGGTGACCATATAAGTCTTCATGTATGTCCAAGGATTCCATAAGTGTATAAAGAAATATCCAGAGAACCATATCTAATATGATTTGGAGTCATAAGTATGCTATAATGTATACTTGCTCTAATATTTATCATGACATGGATCTAGTCAGAAGGTACCGATGTTGTCCTTGGAAATGATATTATGATACCTGAAGAATGTTGCTGTCAGTTATTCTATTTATTGTAGAATGAATAACTTGTGATTAAAATATATATTCAAATATCGACTAAGGATGAAAGTCAGTCGAACACAATAGTTATTAGACTTGTACAATCTTACTACATAGAGTAGCAAGAAGCATATCTTATAGTATATAACTTGACAGTTAAAGAAATTGTTTATTATAGATGTATTAGACATCTAATGATATTAGTTGTGAATATGAGATCCATGGTAGTTATACAATTATCTCATGTGTTGAGGATCTCAAATATGATGATGGAACTAAACACTCGATAATGTTTCTGTGAGAGATATTAGCAAAGAAAGTGTCTTTACAATATATATATACGTAAATGATGGTCTGTAATCATCATACTCTAAGGATGTTTAGAGATGTACTTGTCGGTAATGTCGAATCTATAAAATTACGTAGAATATAATATTTAGTGCATCAGAAAACTCTTGATTATTTTTATGTGTCCATAGATGAACAATTTTGAGTTCATGTGTAATCTATTGTTGAGATTACGAGATAATATTTTTCATGCACATTTAAATTATGTCAAACAAGTTGAGATTGGTTCACTCACACGAACAATCGCCTCAAATACTTTGGGGTGTGCTAAGATGAGACAAAGTGATTATGTTGTGCACATGATCCTGTCGTCTTGATAAGATATCAAGATGAGATTACAACAAGTAATCGAAATGGATTTTGTTATCCATTAAACCTCTTTAATAGCAAGATCGAGTTCTCGATTTGAGATTACCTGGAGAAAAGAATATAAGGAGAACTCATGTTAGGTAGTGGGGAATACCTGAACTAGGATCTGTATGGTGTTATTTGTTTATGAAGAATATGACATATGCCCTAAGAATAAGAGAAACATTGTAATGCGTGTTTCATATCACTTGTGCTTTTACGACCAATATTGAGCCAATAAGTGAATGGATCCCTACTTCTTCATTGTGTGAGACCTTGAGCTTTATCTAACCTCATATATACCCTTATAACTTTTGACTATACTTGAAATTTTATTTCAATGTTGCTACTTTAACATGTTGCTAATAACTATGATTGATTCGATTCGATGTGACATATCTAAGAAAGCAGTTGATTTAAAGTTGAAGTATTTGAGTAGGAAAGGAAAACTATTTTAACCAACATTTATATTTGTATTCACTGGTTGGACAATTGTGTTTAACCATTTAGAGTATATGACACAATTGTGAATACAATAATAAGATGTGGGATTCAAGTATGTTCTATAAAGATTTGAGGAATCGAAAATACTTGAATTAATGTTGGAAAATAAGTTTGGTGTATAGTAGAACTACTATTTATCCTTAATAGGTTTATAGTACCGCGAGCTTTAATATACTCTCTGGTCGCACGATCTATTTGTCGCATGAATTTTTGTGAGATAAATATTGAGAAAGATCTAAAGTGTGACATTCGTTGTCCCTTGTGGTTCGAATCAAACACGTCATGTGTGAGTGAGAGATGTTAAAAAATATGGGCTATGGGCTGTCCATGTGAGGTGACCAGACCCACAAGACATTAAAAGGGTTTAAGGGAATTATTTGAATTTAGAATCCAAATTTACAACTCACTATAATCTCTCAGAACTCCCATAAAACCTCCTTTTTTTTTCTAGAAATAGAGAGAGAAAAATGGTAGAAAATAGGTGAAAATTTGTATGGAAGATATCATCAAAATTGAAAGGCATCTAGAACCACTATTTTGGCATATTTTGGTATGAAAACTCACAAAAATTGGCACTTAAGTTGTGGCTAATAATCCACTTCCATTGTGATTGAGATTAAGACCATTAGAGTGCAATAAAATTGTCGATTTGGAGTTTTGGAAAGCAAGTTGATTCAACCATTCAAAATATCTTGAAATTCATCATTTCAAGTAAGCATTTGATCCGAAATTCATGTTAAAGTATGCTGCAAATTACTTCGTCTCGAAATGAAACATTTCAAAAAAAATATTTACAAATTTATCTACATCACTTAGTTATATAGAGGTGTCCGTTTAATAGTTAGCGTTGACATCACTGGAGAAGACTCAATTCATGTAAATTGATTCTTATCTAATATTTTTCAAAAATAATTTAAACATTAGGTAAAATAGTTCTTTATGTAGGAAATTGTGATGTATCTCAATAACTTAACTTATTAAGTGGAGCAGTTCAATTTCTCATAAGTCCACCATCTAGCCAATGTCTAATCAACGTGAAACTTTATTTGTAATTTCCTATCAATCTCCTTTCGGACGAAGTACCAATAGGGATGGCAAAAAAGCTCGCCGATTTGGGCGGCTCGAGCTCGGCCCGAAAAAGCCCGAGCCAGGCCCGGCTCGGGCTCGGCTCCACCGGGCCTAGCCCCGGGCCGAGCCCCATTTTGGGGTACCGACTCGAGCCCGGGCCGGCCCGTATTATTTAAAGAAAAAAAATTAAAGGCAGAAGCAGGCAGCAGCAAACTGCCCGCACAAGCAGCAAATAGGCAGCTTGCTGCCGCTTGCCTGTGCGGGCAGCAAGCAGGCAGCAGCAAGTTGCCTGCTTGCTGCCTGTGCGCAGGTAGCGCAAGAAAAAAAATTCGAGTAGAGCCCGAACTTTTTTTTTTTCCGGCTCGACTCGGCTCGTTGACATAACTAAGTACCATTCATTCTGACCTCATTTCATGGGATCTCTTCCAATCTACCTCAAACTGGAAAGGATTACATACTCTATCATTGCTCAACTCTTCTATTGCGTCAAATCATCGTCTTTTGTGCATGTACCCGCTTAAGAGCCAACCATGTATTTTCTCACGTGTCAACATAGGGCCCACCTCCTTCGTTCAATTTTAGTTGAGATTCATCTTGTACTACCACATGGTTAAGTTTGAGGCCTAGCTCTGATAAACTAATAATACTTGTAGAGATTTGAGGTTACATTCCAAACGGTTAACATATTTGGACAGTAGTCCAATTCCTTGTAAAGTTCATCGTCTATCCCATGTCTAAAATTGATGTGAACTTTGTTTGCACTTTTCCAATACTATATGTTAGAACAAACTTTGTTCACTATGTTCAATAGTTAGAGGTATCCTCGTAGATGTAAATATTGCCGAATCATTTAAATACGCATTTATGTCTAACTATACAGTTGGTAGGGAGTCATTTGCAGACTAACAAACATATACATAAAAACTTGGAAAAGCAAGCAAAGGTACCACCCGAAGAAGCATAACAGTGACATCTCAACCCCCCAGCCAACTTTCTTAAATGATCAATTAATTAATTTAACTATTAGAAATGTAGCAAAGTAGGCTTAGGTTCTTTTGGCTTGATTTTGAAAAAGTCAAAATAAGTTTTTGAAACTCAAAAGCAGCTTTTGAAACCGTTTCACAAATTTTATAAAAATGTTTTTGTCAGTTAGAAAAACTTTTATAGAAAGTTGATTCAATGTGACTTCCTCTAAAAACACTTTTGAAATATGATGTTTTTTTAAAAATTAATTTTCAAACAAAAATTAAAGTAACTTATTCCAAAAGCTATTTTACAAGAAGTAAAAATAAAAACAACAGCAAAAGTCATGTCAAATTGGTCATTATACTCTTTGAAGGGCCTTGGTATTGTATAATTAAGAATGTGAGATTTTTTTTTTAATATATGTGATGTAACATATATTACTTCATTTTTCTTTAAAAAAAAAATTTGTGTGTTTTTGAACTAGTTTTGGTAATTCTTCATTTTGCTTATTATTTGAATTAATATATCTAATTATTACGTGCTTACTTTTAGATTAATTTTTCGAAAAAATTTTAAAAATCAATTCACCCACTGTTGGTTAGCTATTCTTAGACTATCATAATTAAGAATGTGAGATTTTTTAAAATTTTTTAAATACACGTGATGTAATATATATTACTTCGTTTTTCTTAAAGAAAGAAAAAAGTGTTTATGCTTTTGAACTAGTTTTGGTAATTCTAGTGAAAATTTTTTAGTGCAAATAGTGTTTTGTAATTCTAGAAAATTTAATAGAGACCAATCATATTATTAAAAACAAATGGGTGTCAAATGAAACATCCAATGTACAAATGTGAAATTGTAAAATTAACGTTGTTTAAAGGTTCGTTTGACAAAGTTTCGATTTTTGCTTTTGCTTTTTAGAGAAGTGTTTCTTAGAAAATCGTCTTTAACTAGTTTCTTCTAAAAGTTCTTTTAATAATAAGCTTTTCCGAAAAATTATCCTTCAGAAGCAACTTCTTAGTTTTGAAAATAGTTTTTTAACTTTTCAAAAATATTGACCCTTAATAGACTCCTAGTTAAGTGCTTGCTTATTTTCTTCTTTTGAGTGCGAAAGTGAGTAGCAATGTTTTGATAAGCAAAATTTGGAGCAGCTATGCACAAGGATGAAAGTTTTTCAAATCAAATGTATAGGCTCTAATGCGAAAGTCACGAGGGTATTTTCGAAATAATATAGAGTGAATGTGTTTTTTTTAGGTGTCAAATTATTCGAAAGACGATGCAATGAAGAGATAAAAATCTCAATGTCACTCGTGTTGTACCTTGGAATTACCACAACTAGCTTCTGAATATGCTCGAGTTTCGTATCAACTCAATTATAATAGCTCACATCATGTTATACGATCACCTATAATCTTAATTTTACAAGATAATATGGTGGATGAGCTCCAACTAAGCTCGACTAGTTTTATCATACGGTATAATATAATCCCTAATATTAACTTTTTCTTTTCGGTATGTCGCTCTGCGAGCAAGGTGGTCATCCGTTCAGAAAATGAGCTAGTATAGTACTTAAAACTGATGACAAAATCTAGAGGCATATGATGGCCAATGTCTTGTGAGCAATGATGTCTGTGGTAGTTACAAACTCCCAACTTAGATTGCCATAATTAAGGAAGGTTGGAGAAAAGGATAGTAATATAAATCCACATTTGGAATAACCTTTCGTACCAATTACTCCTTTTTCTTACCAATAAAATTTCTATTATTATATTAGAAATATTTCTTTCTATCAACACTCCCAAAATAGAATAAATAAAAGACACAATTTTCTAACAATATCAGAGACATCCTTCACGTTTATAAAATATCACTAACTTCCCATATTTCAAATTTTGAGTATCACATTCACCATGATCGCCTTTAAGTCAAATCAATGTCTTCTATTAACGGGCTCGTTTTGGATTAAATAGAAGGTTGTGGTACATTTTGTCAAAATGGACAAGTCCTTATTTGGTTTGTACACGACTATTTTGCATGCTCATTGGATGATTTCAAATGAAATTTGTTCTACTTTTGTTTGTATTTCGGAAAGCTTAAATGAAATAGATTATTGTAATTATTTGAAGTATGTTTTATTTTGTAATATTGCAATCTAAATGAAAATATCAGGTAGATTGAAAATCTTGGCCTTTTGATAATCTAATCTTGATAATATTGTGAAAATTGTAAGCAATAAAGATCTCGATAGCACCATCGTAAAATTAAATGAAGATGAACAATCACTCGAGTATATTGCACTTGAAATAGATGTACAAAGCAAGTTCCTTGAATATCATTGCAATTGGTTAATTTATTCTCTTAAATTAATGAAAAATTTCAATGGTGAAGTGAAAAAAAAAAATGAAGTAATATATTCAACGATAATGGTAAAATTCACGAATCAATATAACTGGCTTTGACAATGGTTAGTGAAGCTTTTGTGAAAGAGCCAAATTATACGAATCAGATGTATGTATTGGTTTTAAGGACAATTTATATCTAATCACTATTTGGATATATGAGCAAAACATATGTTAGGACGAAGTAAAAAAATTATTTGTCCTTCGTATTTATAAATAAGAAAGATAAACAATAAATAATAAGTTCGACAAAATATTTTTCCAACGTTAACATAATATTTGTACAAAAATCGTCATTAGAGACGATGTGTTAATTAATTTATTGAAGTTTAAAGAAAAAAGTATGAAGACAAAAAATTCTAGATATTAATGCAAAAATAAGCAAATTTTGAGGACACTTATTGCAATCATAAAGGTGGTCGGGTGAATGATACTCAAAACTAGAAATTGGAATGTTTATGTTATTTTTGAAATGTGAGAAATATCTCTCATATTTATTATTTAAAAGGAGATGAAGTGTCTCTAATAATGTCACAAAATAAAAATAACCATAATTTATAGCAAGGTCGAACCATGAAGGATAATGTGCAGAAATGAACTTAGGATTGAATTGGACCGGACCATCATTTGACCATCCTTTCCTAGCGAGCAAGATAGGTCCCGATGGTCCAAACTCAACGGTTATAAAGGATTGTAATTGTTGTACATTATTAAAAAAAAGAGTAAAAGCTTGTGTCTTTAGAGGTGATATTCAAAGTTAAGGCGTTTGGTCTTGAAATTGCTTATAGATGTTTTCTCTGATTTTTATTTTATGTTTTATTTTTAACTTTTATGTAAGCAGTTAGTTTTGTCCCTAATCGGACTAGATTAGCCTTCTTTCGGACAGGGTTAGTAGGCCTATTCGAGCTAATGAAAATAATTACTAACATGAGAATTCGATTGATCTGGACACATTTAACGATCTTACACTCTAACGCATAAGTAATGATACCTGTGTGTATTAATAAATTAATGATGCCTATAACTAATAGAAAATTGTGTCGTTGATTGAGCCCCCATTTTATCCCCATGCATTTTTGAATACTGATTTGATTACATTATCATCACATTGTTTAATAAAATAATATTATACGCAAATTCAAAATATTTCTTTATTTTTCACCACATATTATCGATC
>CAIGRB010092861.1:0-12053 GCA_903798255.1 Fraxinus quadrangulata | reverse complement strand
GTTCATTTAGATTCAAAGCTCAATTAGATGAAGTTACTTAACAACAAAATTAATATTTTCTTCCTACACTTGTAGGTGATTTTGCTTTTATTTTAAGAAAATAAATGACACTTCGATAAAAATTCATAAAATGAATTGAAGATTAATTTTAGACTTTTAGGATCTATTTCTTAAACACTAATGCCACGTAGACATGCAACTTTTTTTCACTTAGATAACATTCCGTAGAACTCATTGGAGATGTTCTAATAGTTTGTTGGAGTTCATGTAGATGACAACTAGGAAACAAATGCCAAGTAGGCTGAAATGGGGCATGGCGTGTTCTCCACGCACTTTGCCTAGCATCTACAAAGCATTATGATCCACCAACCTTGCACATATGGAATCTGTTGGAAAATTTATGGATTGACAAATAAATTTTCACTTATGTATGTGAAATTAATTTCACATTGTTTGGAAATTAGGATTTGGAGAGGAGCCTTAAAAGGGAATACAATCCTACATTGATTAGAAATGGAAAAATGAGAATATATGGGGACTATAAATAGTACCATCCCACATTGCAAAAGGAAAAAAAATGTGATAATGTGAGAAAACTTAAATAGTTATCCCACATAGGATAGAAATAAGTTTGTGGACCAATTTATATATGGGTTAATAATTTGTAAGGTGTAACCATTTGTTGCATAGAGACTCCTCCATAGCCTACGCTCCCGCAGGGGGGGGTGCAAAACTTGGACCGACTTGGCCTTCGAGCCTTGAACTTGTGTAGGTGCGCGACCTGCGTACACGAATGAGTAAAAAATTGGCCACAAAGTGCAAGCAACATTTTGGAATTTTTCTTTTACGTTTTTCCATTTAAAACATAACCTGAAAACATTTTCATTTATTTTGTAACTCCAAAACGTCAGAATTCAAATGAACTCCAAAACTTTAGAATTCAAATGAAGGGGTTATGTATGCATTAAGTGGCAAAAGTTCCTCCTTGTCTATATATACTGGACAGTCTCTTACATTCAAACACACATCACAACTACTGCACGACACTCTCTGCTTCCTGTTCGACAGTCTCCTCCATCCAGTCACTTGATTTTTCCGTTCTGGCACGCTCTTTCAGTTCCACTGCACAGCTGCAGTACACATCGCTGTATCCTGAAAAGCAAGCACTCGAATTACTTCGGTAATGGGGCTAATATTGCTTTAAGGACACTGTGTTCAACACAGGCCCCGGCTCCAAGACGTCCATTTCAATATCTGTCAACTGCAATTTTTTTGTTTACTTCTTCTAATTCAGTTAGTTGTTTATTTGTTTCGGCTTACAGAATCTTCGCTACGTAACTCACATGGCCTTCGAACAAAACATTGGTGAACCTGATGCAGGTTCANCCAATTTATATATGGGTTAATAATTTGTAAGGTGTAACCATTTGTTGCATAGAGACTCCTCCATAGCCTACGCTCCCGCAGGGGGGGGTGCAAAACTTGGACCGACTTGGCCTTCGAGCCTTGAACTTGTGTAGGTGCGCGACCTGCGTACACGAATGAGTAAAAAATTGGCCACAAAGTGCAAGCAACATTTTGGAATTTTTCTTTTACGTTTTTCCATTTAAAACATAACCTGAAAACATTTTCATTTATTTTGTAACTCCAAAACGTCAGAATTCAAATGAACTCCAAAACTTTAGAATTCAAATGAAGGGGTTATGTATGCATTAAGTGGCAAAAGTTCCTCCTTGTCTATATATACTGGACAGTCTCTTACATTCAAACACACATCACAACTACTGCACGACACTCTCTGCTTCCTGTTCGACAGTCTCCTCCATCCAGTCACTTGATTTTTCCGTTCTGGCACGCTCTTTCAGTTCCACTGCACAGCTGCAGTACACATCGCTGTATCCTGAAAAGCAAGCACTCGAATTACTTCGGTAATGGGGCTAATATTGCTTTAAGGACACTGTGTTCAACACAGGCCCCGGCTCCAAGACGTCCATTTCAATATCTGTCAACTGCAATTTTTTTGTTTACTTCTTCTAATTCAGTTTGTTGTTTATTTGTTTCGGCTTACAGAATCTTCGCTACGTAACTCACATGGCCTTCGAACAATACATTGGCGAACCTGATGCAGGTTCAAATGGAGATGAGGAACTCCAATAGGTTCGGAAGGCAAGGGCAAGGACAAGGACAAGTAAGCAAAACTTGGGTATATAGTTCCACATTATGATAGTTGGAGCCTAGGTGCGTGAATTTTTATTACAAGGAAACAATAGTATAGGTCCTAAATATCCATCCAAAATCTTTTGTGATTAGAAGAGATCTAGAAAAATAATCTCCAATAAAGTAATTCGGTTTGGAAAGTAAAGATGACGTAGCATCGACAATTCTTAATTAATGGATGCACAACACGTGTTAAATAGCTTTGCAACATCTTTAACCTAATTCAACATATAATCTAATCTATAAATGTACTAGCATAGCTCAAAGCAAATTTACGCAATTCTCTAAACTCTAGACAAAACTTTGCCAGCCAGTCTCTCCCATGCCTCCTATTTTTCCTGTTCTTATATTCCCGAGTTAACTTGATTGTCGGAGTATAAACAGTGAGCAGCTTTTTTTCTCGGAACAAGGTTGGGTGGAATTTAGTAAAATAGAAATATTGATTAACCTAGGACTTCACTACTCTAAATAACGTTAGACATTTTTAAGATGAAACTTCAAAGCTCAATAATTGTTCTGATCCACTGTAAATTACGTTGATCATCACCTCAAATCTGTTTTTGCAAGAGCAATTGCCTACATACCCATTTTTTATTTTCTTATTATCATTTTTCTGTGTGAGAATTGATGACTACACAGAAAGAGAACAGAGATATCAGCTCTATTCTAATAATGAACTTTTACAATAAATGCTTAGGGGTTATCAATGTCATACACTGAAAACAGGCCATGTTCCGTAAGGTAGACTGGACAAATTTTATTCATCGGACTTTCCACTGCAATATATGTGGCAGCTTTAAATTTCCAATAGAAACAAAGCAAATGGCAATATTGAAAAGCAGAGAGAAAATCATTCATCAGCTTAATGCTTGCTTCTGCATAGCAGCTGCTGGAACCAGTAGGCAGACATCTTCGGATATCTCTTGAGGGTTTTGAAATCAACATAGACAATGCCGAACCTTGATGTGTACCCGAGTCTCCATTCAAAATTATCAAGCAATGTCCACTGGAAGTAGCCGATCACATTGGCTCCATCGTCAATTGTTTTCTTCAATTCTGCTAAATAGCTCTTGTAGTAATTGATCCTTGTGGTGTCATGTAAACCCTTAGAAAGTGTAATATTACCTGGATCATCCATTCCTGCCAATCATGTGAAAATGCTTCAAAATTTAGATACTCGGATAATTTTCACAAAAATAAAACTCCCTCGAATATAGATTACACAACGTACCATTCTCAGCCAAAATCATGGTAGGATTTCCATAGTGCTCTTTAATGTAGTTAACAGCTTTGTACAGACCCCATGGTACAATGTAGAGCCAATAAGATTGTGCCTGATTTTCATAGTGATATTTTTATCAGCAAGAAGTACTTAATAGAAGTCCGGCTCAGTTTGTAAATATTACATGGTTTGAGCTGAGTTACCCTTGGACCGATTGGCACTCCATGACGATCATCTGAAAAGGCAACGATGAGGTAATATTATTCAGTAAATTTAAATGTTGATTTCAGTGTCAAAAGTAGGAGGAGAGTATCTTACAAGCATATCCAACATTCCAATCCTGCTGGTAGCTGAGGGGGCCTGTCTTATTTCGATGTGGATCATACATATAGTAAGTAGTGTAATGATTTATGCCCACGAAATCAAAGGACCCCTTTACCATCTTAACCTCTTCTTTTGTGAACTTTGGCAGCCTTTTCCCAACAATATTCTGCATAGTTTTTGGATATTCACCATATACAAGAGGATGCATGAACCTGTACTCATTAAATGGCATGGTTCTTCGTTTTTTAAAATTTGACTAGAAATATACTGATGAGTCCCAGGCAAATAACTGAGAAAAGAGAAAGGGTTCTTCCATCCTCTGAATAAATTGTAGTTTCAAAGAAATTATTAATGGCAAATGGTAACTAAAGATGGCTTAGATTTTAGTTAAAGTGACTGACAATTTATTCAAACGTTATCTTAAAATTGAAATCTGTAAATCTTCAACCATAACTACTGTTATTGATTCTTACCATCCGATTTGAAAGTCTCGCGCCCTTTGAGCTGCAAATTTGTCGGCTTTAGATCTTGTCAATGGTTCATACCAAGTGAAATCCAAAAGAATCCCAATCCTTCCCTTTTGTTTCTCCTGAAAACAGATTTTGAAAGACATTAAAAAACGTTCTCTCACTTTAACCAAAAAGACTTGGATTTACCCAAAAAAAGCATACACATATTGAAGCAGATGGAAAAATCTGAAATGTTTTCGTTATAAATAGAGGACATAATTGATTATTTTACTTGATATTTCTCCTTGTATCTCTGAGCGGCAGCTGCGTGACATAAGATAAGATTATGACCAACAATATAAGGTTCAGTAGCAGAATCTCCTTCCGTGCAATTTCCAAATGCTTTCGAGCATCTTCCAGGTGCAAAGAACCCATTGTCATATCCAAGGGCAGCTACCACTCTAGGCTCATTAAACGTCTGCCAATTCTTTACTCTATCCCCAAATGTTTTGAAACAAAATTCTGCATAATCAGCAAAATCTTTCCTGCAGAATTTAAATAAATATTATACAAAAAGAACACAATTATAAAATGTCATTGTTTCTCTTATGATACTTACACTACTTCACGGCCAAGCCACCCATTGTACCTATCCTGAAGCGCTTGCGGAAGATCATAATGATTAAGATTAGGATATGGAGTAATGCCTGTCGAAAAATAACCAAATTTTAAAGACCCGATGAGATATGACAGAACATGACCTTAACTGGATAAATGTTTTGTTACCTTTTTTGAGCATATAGTTGATAAGGCTGTTGTAGTAAGCAACTCCCTTCCAATTTACTTTCCCAGTTCCATCTACATTTAAAGAACATGACATGTAGTTACTTTTGCTACTGATTATTCATAAATTAACATTAGCGGAATACGGAAATTACTCGGGAATATTCTTGGCCACGAAATAGAAAACCGGTAGGCATCCAAGTTCAGTGTCGCCATAAGATCGACATCTTGCTACATATCCACAGAAATGCTTCAAACAAAATTTCCTTAATGCACAGTCAAAATTAAAATTCAACTACCTTGTATTTGTGATACTGGTCCACTGCTACCTCACCAGATGCATTATTGGGCTCAAGCCCTGTTTGAGTGATAAATAAGATTCCACCGACAAAAACAGAGCTAAAATTCTTAAGATGAATTAAACACTGACCGGGAGTTTTGATGAAGACATCCCATATACTAGGTCCCCGGCCATCTTTATCAGCCATGCCTTCAACTTGGTATGCAGAAGCTGCTGTTCCGAACACGAAATCCTTTGGAAAACTGTTTCTGCTGAGGCCTCCGAGATTGAAACCGACGGTCTCCGGCGACACATTTTCGACACTCAATTCTGTTTTTGCACTCACTAAACATTGAGTGGAAGTTAATGTCGTAAGAAGCAGAAACAGGAATGGGGTTCTATTCATCTTCATGATGAAGATAAGGAAAATGTAGGTGAAGATGAGTGTAGTTGGTGAAGAAGCTATATAGTCATAGAGGCAAATAATTGGAGATGTTACAATGCTCCCGTTTGGCCCGATTTTCTAAGATTCTCTTTTTGCTCAAATGTATCTCCAATCACACATTTTTACATTTTATACAAACCCACAACTTTAATTAAATTTTCGACATTTCATTAACTTTTATTAAAATCTACTTAAAATTCAATTCTTTGCTAAATCAAATACGGGCATTAGAAGGTTTCGTATGTGGTGTAGCAACAGCATTATTGGAGAGGGGATGGGGTGGCGGGCTTGCAAATAATATATTTGATACACAATGATTAAACAATGTAATTAAGAATTGAGCCGTGAAATGCCTTGTGTATAGTGACATCGTAAGGCTAAATAAAAATATTATTCCCAACCGAAACTATACCCAACGGGATATAAAAATATCTTATCTGCTTCACATGGTTGATGCAGCTTCTTGGTTGGAAATGAGCATCAATTATTAATTTATAATGGAATGTTTTTGTATTAGATAATGCTGAACACTACTAAACAAAAATAAATTGAACAGCGATTGACTTAAGATTAAAGCGCTCGATTCGGTTTGTTCCTCCACCGTGTGTCACTGGAGGGGGCGTCGTTTAGGAGCAAGGGAGAGGATAAGTCGCATGAGAGAAAATAGAATTTAATTCTTGTAGATATTTTATTTAAAAAATTCTACCCATCTATTTTGTTCGTTGTACTAATAAGTTAAACATCATTCGACTTGAAACTATTAACATATTAACTCACAAAAGCACCGTTATTGTTCAGTAAGAAAAAAAAATGATAAAATTTTGTTCATCGTACGTTCCCTTTAGATTGGCTTCCAAAAGCATTTCAATATTCAAACTGAATTTTCTTGAGATACATTTGGCAGCTTTAAATTTCCAATGGAGAGACAGCAAAAGACAATTCATACTGAAGAAACTGAATTAGAGAGAGAAAAAAAAAAAACATGGCTTCTTAACTAGAGCTTATTGATTCCCTGAGGAATGATATTCAAAACTACTCAACTAAATCAGAGAGAAGACAATTCTTTCTGTTTATTGCTTGCTTCGGCGTAGCAGCCGCTGGAACCAGTAGGCCGACATCTTCGGGTATCTCTTGAGGGTTTTGAAATCAACATAGACAATGCCGAACCTAGATGTGTAACCGAGTCTCCATTCAAAATTATCAAGCAATGTCCACTGGAAGTAGCCGATCACATTGGCTCCCTCGTCGATTGTTTTCTTCAATTGTGCTAAATAGCTCTTGTAGTAGTTGATCCTTGTGGTATCATGCAAAGCCTTAGAAAGTGTTAAATTCCCTCGATCATCCATTCCTGACAATCATATGAAAGTGATTTAGCATTCTTGATCATTTTTCACCTTAATACAAAATTCCAATGAATATCAAATACAAAATGTACCATTCTCAGCCAAAATCATGGTAGGATTTCCATAGCGCTCTTTAACGTAGTTAATAGCTTTGTGCAGACCCCATGGTACAATGTAGAGCCAACCAGACACTGCCTGATTATAACAAATTCGTATTGACATTTTTATCAGCAAAAAGTACTTAATAAAAGTTTGGCTCAGTTTTGTAAAATATATAGTTTGAGATAAGTTACCCTTGGACCGATTGGCACTCCATGACGATCATCTGAAAAGGCAACGGACGAGGCAATATTATTCAGTAAATGTAAATGTTGATTCCAATAAAAGCAAAATGACAAGAGTATCTTACAAGCAAATCCAACATCCCAATCCTGCTGGTAGCCAAGGGGCTTTGTCTTATTTAGATGTGGTTCATACATATAGTAAGCAGTGTACTGATTTATGCCCACGAAATCAAAGGATCCCTTTACCATCTTAACCTCTTCTTTTGTGAACTTTGGTAACCTTTTCCCAACAATATCCTGCATCGTTTTTGGATATTCACCATATACAAGAGGATGCATGAACCTGTGTGCATTAAATTGTAGGAGATTCTTATGGTTCTCTATCTCAAAAAAATTTGACTCAAAAATGTTCCACGCAAATATCCGAGAAAGGAGAAACAACTTTTCCAATCTATGTCCCTGAATAAACTTCAGCATCAAAGAAATTATTTTCGGTAAATGATACTAAAGATGGCTTAGATTTCAGTTTAAGTGACAAAATTAAACACTATCTTGAGTTAAAATTGTAAATATTGAACAAGAACTACTGTTATTTGTTCATACCATCCGATGTGAAAGTCTCTCGCCCTTTGAGCTGCAAAATTGTCGGCTTTAGATCTCGTCAATGGTTCATACCAAACAAAATCAAGAAGAATACCAATCCTTCCCTTTTGCTTCTCCTGAAACCACATTTTGAAAAGCATTCAAAATCATACTCTCTCTTTAACCACATAGAAAACTTGAATTTACCTATAAAGAGGGAAAAAAAAATGCATAGTCGCACATATTGAAGTGGATAGAAAAAAGGCGTAATATTTCATGTATAAAAAGAGGAAATATATGTTTATTTTACTTGATATTTCCTGTATCTCTGAGCAGCAGCTGCATGGCATAAGATAAGATTATGACCAACAATATAAGGTTCAGTAGTGGAATCTCCTTCAGTGCAATTCGAGCATCTTCCAGGTGCAAAGAACCCGGTATCATACCCAAGGGCTGCTATTACTCGAGGTTCATTAAACGTCTGCCAATTCTTTACTCTATCCCCAAATGTCTTGAAACAAAATTCAGCATAATCAGCAAAATCTTTCCTGCAGAATTTGAATAATATGCTATTAGACTTCAACTACAAAGACAACAAATATTTAGCTTCCGAATAGTTGATCAATATATGATTCGAAGGATAAAACTCATTTATACAAATGATATTGCTTCTCTTATGATACTTACACTACTTCACGGCCGAGCCACCCATTATACCTATCCTGAAGCGCTTGAGGAAGATCATAATGATTAAGATTAGGATACGGAGTAATGCCTGTCAAAAAATAACCAATTGTTATTTGAATATTTAGCTTATATCGTCTCGATGTATAGATACTTGATGAGCTATGACATAGCGTGCCCTTAGCTGCACAATATTTTTTTCTTCTTTTTTACCTCTTTTGAGCATATAGTTAATCAGCCTGTTATAATAAGCAACTCCCTTCCAGTTTACTTTCCCACTTCCATCTACATTTAAACAACATGTCACATTACTTGTGCTACTGATTAATCATAAATTTAGATAACTAGAAATAGCTGTTATGGAAATTACTTGGGAATATTCTTGACCATGAGATCGAAAACCGGTAAGCATCAAGGTTCAGTTTCACCATAAGATCAACATCTTGCTACACCTCCACAGAAAAAAATTATGAGTTCCATAAATCTTCTTGAAACAAAAGCTGCTTTTAAGCATGGCATTGCACACTGATTTTCTTTTCATAATTGCTAAGCCATATATTTCACTTGAAATGCTTGAGAACGAGGTTTTCCTTCCCCTGTACTATATTCTATTTTCGATATGTCAAGCTATAAAAATTGTTATAAGGTTGCTCCATTATCCAGAACATCTGTGGAAAATATTACTCAGAGAAATGCTAAAATCAGAAAACATGTATCTGATTTTCAATACTTGTTTAAAAAAAAAAAATACTGGAGAGAGTACAATACACACCTTGTATTTGTGATACTGGTCCACAGACACCACTCCAGAGGCATTATTGGGCTCACGTCCTGCTTATCAAGAAAAAGACGAAGTGATTAGAGATATTGAAAGATGTCCTCACTGTGGTATTTTCTTTGGAGTTCTCAACAAATAAAATTAAAAAAAAAGTAAGATTAAGCTTGACTGGATTAAAGTGTTTTAAAAATTTTAGTCTAAAACTAAATGGTATTATAAGGTGGATTAAAGTGAAAAATATTCCTTAATTTTTCATTCTCATTTGCACTATGGACCGTAGATGAAAAATCAAAGAATGCTATCCACCTTAATTCGGCGCTCCAAACAAAACCCAGAAAGATTGAGTGGGTGAAATATGGCTCCTGTTTGGTGTAGCATAAAATCTTAATAAAAATTTAAGTCAAAATCAACCAACCACACATTTCATCAAATTTTATCAAAATATACTTAAAAAACTGAATTTTAAATACACCGAACAGGGGCGTGGTTGGCTTTTATGGGATGATTTGTAATTGGATTAGACAATGGTAGAAAGAAAAGAAATTATTTTTTTGTCGTGTCTAGTCTAGTTCAATAAATGTTCACTTAAAAGGAAATGGAAATTGAGTAGAATTACCAGGAGCTTTGATGAAGAGATCCCATATACTGGGTCCCCGCCCGTCCTTATCGGCCATGCCTTCAACTTGGTATGCAGAAGCTGCCGTTCCGAACACGAAATCCTTTGGAAAACTTTTTCTGCTGAGGCCTCCGAGATCGAATTCGACGGTCTCAGGCGACACATTTTCCTCACTCGGCTCTGCTTCTGCTCTCACAAAACATTGAGTTAAAGTTAAAGTTAACGTGATGAGAAGCAGAAACAGCAAGGGAGTTGTATTCATCTTCATGGAGGAAAATGTGAGTGACTGCAGTAACTGAAGAAGCTATCTACTTATAGGGGCAATAATTCGGCAGTATTATAAAATAATGTTTTGATTTCACGAAATAGTAACAAATAATATTATTTTAGTAAGCATGAGTTTAGATGAAATTTATTACATAATTTATTTAATTAAATTAAATTTATAAAGTGTAGTCACTAAGTATTATTAATAATTAAATCATTAAACAATTTTTAGTTCAACTTTTACGGACAACTGTAATTATACATCTAATGATCCTTAAAATCAACAATATACACATTAATCTATCAAAAAGAAAATTCTAAGTTCTTACTGTATTAAATAAATATTGACAATTAATAGCATTATTATAAAAATTAAAATAAAGAGTTTCTTAAAATTTAATTTTAAGACTTAACACTCTAAAAATAAAAGAGCATCTCATTTTCCAAGAAAATACCATTTAGAAAGTTTATTAATCAAAAAGTTACTGAAAAATTATATTTAGAAATTTAATTAAGTCTTCGTAAAACAAGTTTTGTAAGTGTAGCTTAATTCTTACAAATTATGCCCAAAAGATCGTATTTGTCGATAAATTTTGGTGGGCGTCGGCGCATACTCTACTGACGAACGGTTAAGATCGGACGGTCATAGTTAGGCACATGCTCTCATGGTCAAAAATAGCGACTTAAAACACGGCCGAGCAAAACGAATTTTATCCAAACTGATTCAATAATTAGAATTTATGTAAATAATTAAATGTTTTTTAAATGAATTCATTGATATTGACATATTGGAGTCCCAAGAGGGCAACATGCTTACCTTCCAAGCCAAATACGATATAGGTGGGGTCCGATCTATGAGCAAGTTGTGCGAAGAATCATTGCCCTTTTTCCAATCCCGTGACAATTTGGATGAAGTAGGGTTTTTCGCCACAATATTTTTAATTTCGTGATTGGTTATTGATTGAACCACTAATCAGGATAATATGAGCAAAAAGAATTATACTTTCAGTCGAAATGACTTCAAAGTCCAAAGTATTATAATGACACATTTTAATTTAAAAATTAACCGACAGAAGAAATGTATCAAACATGCCAATCACATCAAAACTTCTTTTTTATTAATAAAGTCGAAATACGACGAATGGACCATAACAGATTGGTACAAGGATCCATTTTTCTATAATTAGTCGAAATGGTCCAACAAAAGGGGTCCAACCTCCTCCGCATCACTGCTGAAAAAGCAGCAGTTTGTTAAGAGAACCGTGAATTGACCGCCCACTTGCCTAATACTTCTAATATTTCACGTTGAAATCTTGGGCTGCTAAATATCACTCACAATTCTGCACTGGATTAGACGAATTAAATATTATTTATTTATTACGATCTATTGTATTCTAAACATTCACGATATTTTCTAACCACAAAAAAGATGAAATGGGGTGAAAAACATCGACGTTGTTGATTTTCATCCTTAGTAATTCACCAATGTTCGTTCAACTCCAACTGTGCTTGTGATTTTTATGTTGCAAAGAACATACGTGACATTGCTCTGTCAAAACTTCCACTCATTGTGAAAAATGCCTCTATGCCACCTCAATTCCAATGTGGCTCATATCCTCTCGAACCAGCTATTAATCATTGTCTTAATAAATTATTGTCTCATCATCAATTACTCGTAGATTAAAAAAAAATGAGTTAATTGAATGGGTACATGTATAGATGAAATTTACATAGACTAATGGACCGACTATTGGATGAAATTTCTTTTACCTATTTCTC
>CAIGRB010092856.1:11854-40827 GCA_903798255.1 Fraxinus quadrangulata | reverse complement strand
ACCCCTAAATCTTGTCTACTTTTTGTCGGTGGATCAAAAGTTACAAAAGTTTTGGAATAGAATATGGGCAGAAAAACAAAATGTAGAAGGATTAATGTTTTGATTTTATTATTATTATTATTATTACGTTAGTATGGTTTGGGCTAGGTTGTGTTTTTTCTTTTCTTTTCTCTTTTATTTTTTTTGTGGATTATTTTCGTTTTTGACTTTAGACAATGGTTCGACTTTGTAGGGCTAGAATTGATCGCCCTTTTTACCACCTTGTCCCTATGTAGGAAGTATTTTTCGTGTCCAAGTTTAGGCATGCCTTTTAAAATATTGACACATATTAGTTCTAATATTTTATTTTATAAAGTCTTTGTGCATATTTGAAAACTATATAGCACTTCCTCTACTATTATCTCGTATCAAAGACTTTGAGGTTTTTTGGAATTGAGAGTAATGTCCTTCGTGATCTTAGGTCTTATTAGAAATAGTTATACATCATATAATAAAATACAAGTGACATTATATTTGAAATGATGTCTTTCTATTTGCTAATAATGAGGTGTTAAAACTTCTGTGAACGACAACCAACTAAAGACAAATCGTTCTCAACTCATTTTCCCTCCTGTTTGGACCAAATGTGCGGTCTCAACCCTTATCGAATTTAAAATATATAGTCGAGTATTAATATAATTGAATAAAAGTAGCAAAGAACTGTGTTAGGATATTTGAGCAATTTGTGACAATTTACTAAATTTTTACTCTTTTTTTTCATTTAAGGGTTAATTTTTAACATAGGAAGATTTTAAGTTTCGTGTTATCTCTGAATATATATGCTAGAAACCACATTGGAAGGTTTTGTTTTGTTTGTTCTTTATTCTGCTTTAGGGAGTTTGTTCTTGCTTAGAGGTTAAACTATGTGATATGCTTACAATAGGGATATATCGAGATTTTAGTTGAAGTGAACTCCACGGCATCTATCCAACTACTCAAGCCGAAGAAGATGGAAGTTATACAGAGAGAGAGAGAGAGAGAGGGGTGGGGGAATCCAGGAATATATTAAACACCATAGATTGATGAGTGAATATGTAGTTCAAGTGCACCTCTCGCTCAATGGAAAGTAATGATGCTACCCTCCGTTAAAGAATAAAAGAGTATTGGGGCCAATTTTCAGAAATAGCACAGATAGTCACATCTTCTGTGTTCTTTCAAACTCCTCTTGTAGACTGTTCTATAATCAACTCCTACACTTCGACGTTGAAGAGCATCTCTTCCACTTTAGCTCGGATGGACTTTGCCCAAGTTTTGAAGAAGTTTTTTGCTACTTTTTTATCTATCAATTCAGACTAAAAAATGCTAATTCCTTGATACGAACTTTCAAAGTCTTGTAACCCCATGAAAGTTTTCAAGTCTCTAGAAATTAGATAGATGGAGGGACTTCGAAAAGTTAGAGATAGGCACATAATTTTTTTCTTTTACTTGTATAATTTAAAAACGCAATCTAATCATATGATTCTGTGATCTCAAAAAAATTTATAGAATAGTTTAAAAGAATTTTAAGATAGACCAAACATGAGTTTAGTCCATGTTTAATGATCATTATTTTTATTTTTAAATGATATTTTAAATAGTGATTTTTTGAAGAACGTGTAATTAAAAAATAGGAAAAATTTTAGGTATACGTGTAAAATATTTTATTATATAGATGTGATTGAAAATGAGTATGAAATAAATGCTTCCAAAAAAGAGTATTCTTGGGCTTATACATTTAGACTATGAGATCCAGTTTTTGGGAGTTGTTTATAATTGATTTAAAATATAAATAAATAAAAATAAGAAATGAATAGCATATGTGAATGTTATACAAGGTGTGAATATAAAATAGTTTAATCGATTACAAACGTTATAGCCAAACATGGCTAAGAAACAAAACTTGTCTGTCTAACAAAACTTATCTCTAATTATTTTATTTTATTTTTCTCAAGATTCAAATTAGGATGTTTGATAAGAAATTTTCTCCACATAGTTTTGATTTTCTAACAAAGGTCGAAACAAGAAGACAGAGAAATTGTGCCCACGCATCAACGTGAGATAAGAATCAAAAGCCAAGAATGGAAACCAAGCAATACACAAGTATAGCCAGAACAACCATGTCAAGTCGCCAAAACATAGGAGTTCATTTCATGTAATGTTCCAAAACAGTAATACGAGGTCAACTTGAGGTTTGTACACATACAATTGTGTTTTCAAGAGCGTAGACCAGACATGTCGACCATATTTTGACGGCAGATCGTCGAGCCTGGGAACTTGTTTTAAAAACAAACAAAAAACATAACCATATCGTCTTCCTCTTCCTAAGGAAGTTATTCTTTGTTATCGTGGGCTGAGAAGTCACAAAGCATTATATAAGCATGCTTGCAAATGTCTGCTATTGAACACTGTCATCCTCGACAGGTCGATTGCCTTCACCAGATTCCATATTTCATTCTTCAAAATACTGCTCCTCGTCAAACATCAAGGGAAATAATTCAACTTTAGCTGACAAGAAAATTATACTAATTTAAGAAGTGACAACAAGGGATTGAACCAATAACCAAAATCTCATTCAAATTCTTCTAGACATTTCAAAATTAGAGGGAATTCGTGTATCTGGCTATTTGAGACTTTCAGATCTCACTGAAGAACTACAAGCAGGAAATTGCAGAAGTTTTTTGTTGGAAGAGTGAATCAGGAAACATCTAAACTTTCTGATGTTACCCTTCTTAATTAGGCACTGCTTTGATTTAGTCATAGAAACGTGCAAATCACAATTAAGTTCTAAACAATCACGCTAGCAAACGGAGATGGTATGCTTAATCGAGAGAAAGGGAGTACATAATCAAAGCAAAAATTAGTTAATTGTTAGAGATTAAACCTTAATCTATTCTTGCGAGAGCAATAAGCGCACACAAAATTATGCCCCTATTCGGTAACCATTCTTTCAAAACCTTTTTTTTTTTCCTCGTGTTCATTTTCAACCATACATTTTCACAATAAAATATTCTTCGCGTAAACCCAAAACTTTTCCATACTTTTTAACCACTCATTTTTCAAAAAATTACCATTCAAAAAGTCATTCTTCCCAAAAACTGGTAGTCAAACAGAGCTATAGTGATTCACGTTCTATGTAAAAGCTACATCCACTTGCCCGTGCGCTTTTACATTGAAGATTAGCGATTCACCTTCAATGTAAAAGCTATGTACACTCGCCCATACGTTTCCACTATGAAGAAGATAATTGTGGTTTTCTCAGCCACGGTAAATAGTCTCCTAGGATAGAATATTAGAGCAACTTAATACATGTAAGAAATTTCCTATTTATGAGTATCTTTCTTCTCTAGGACCAAAACAAAGACGAACTTCCAGAATCCATATCCCAAGCCTTATTATTGCTTTCCAATGCAAACATGCTCATCAAATACTATCTATTCGAAAAGATAATGGGAAAAGGGTTTAAATCCTGAATTGCAAAATTAAAGGATTAACATTCTTAAGAAATTTAACGAGTCAAATTCAAATTCTTTCTTGAAAGAGGGAAATGAGTTTAAGCCCCTGTTTGAGCCACATTATTTTTTTCATTCACATTCTTCTGCTTATTTTCAATCACACATTCTTCAATAAAATAATATTTTTCATCATATCAATAACTTTTCCTTCTTTTTCAACCACATATTTCCCATGACATTAAAAAAAATGCATTCTTGGGTTGAAAATGTGCACCAAACAGGGGCTAAATAGAAAAAACTAGAGTTCCAAGACTACCAAAATCAGTTGAACCTATTACTCATCGTGCATAAACCAGAAAATGGAAGCATACTATTTATCCAGAAGTCGACCAAAAACTAGAAGCTTAGATGAAGAAAAAGAAGGCCGGAACACAAAAAGATGAACCCACCCGTAGCATCTTGAAATAAAACCTCAATTCTCTACACTAACCACCTCCCATCCATCTACCCGAGAGCCAGCCACCTCTGAACCCCCGTCTCCTGACCACCCATCTTTCCACGACTTTGCAGCCTTTACAACATGGGGGCTCACTTCCATTGCAGACATTACAAGGATGATGGCAAGACGGGTTGGGTTGGAAGAAGATTGTACAAGATTAAAAGAATATCAAGGTTATTTTTGTAGTACGGAAGATGCATACAAAAGTCGAAAACAAGATTATGTTAAGCTGAAAAATCATAATGGTAGGCTGAACTGCCACAGCCACTTTGTAGAAAACTTGTCAATAAAATTCAAGCAATTTTTACATTGTCGTTTCTCTCCAAAGAAAAGACAAGGGCATGAGTAACTAAAACACACATTATCTCAACATGTACATTAATCAATAGAAATATCAGAAATCTAATGGGGGCCAACACTATACAATGTGCAAAAAGTCGCGTGTGGTAAAGTCTGCAACTAAACATTTGCAGAAGTTTGCATAAAACGAGGGAGAGAAAACTGAACATGTACATGACATGCGAAAATGAGAGCTACATACTTTACACGAGGTCAGTTTTCCGAGATTCAGGTTTCACCAAACTGCCTCTCCTGGATGATCTGCTCGAGCTTCATGAACAAAGCTCGTTGCTCGTTAAATGTAAGGTTCATTAATATCTACACGAAAGATAACGTTAATATCAACTCGTTCTCACAAGTTCAATTCAGGAAATTTTCGTCTTGTACTATCTACCTGGTCCATAATAGCTTCGATTGATACACTTTGAGGTACGATAAATGACTGGTGGTAGATAAACGCAAACACAGCCATCACCATCTGCACACAAGTGACCAGTTAACCACATAACAAACTTGAACGTTTGCAATATTTACGTTATAAACCCATTGTAAAAATAGGCACTCTAGCTTACACAAAATCAAGATAAGGTACATGTTTAAAAGACTTTAAACAACAAAATATAAAATTAAATCAGGGAAGTGTGGTTGGTGGAGAAGATAACACAGAAACTCAAAGGTAATTTTCATTCTAGTCCACTGTATATCTTTGCAAACTGAGAGGGACAAGATTCGACTTCTCTTAATTTCTTTGCCTCGGTAAACTAAAAATGTTTTTCAGCACGTAAAGGGGTGTATTAGTGAACTTCCTCCTCCTTGATCAACCTATTGAAACACAATCAGAGAGGTTCTCCCACTTCCAAAAGAATAATTATTCGACTTCCCTTCCATCACGACAGACAAAGCAAAAGCATGGTCAGTCTAAAGGACGTGAGGAATTGAAAAATATATCCTGTATCAACAATAACAAAGACAACATATCCTTACTAAAAGAATGGGGACAAGGTAATATGGCATGAACAGAGAATTATTTTAACATTAAGGTGCTCTCAAAGCCATGGTAAACCATAAATTTGTAAGAAATCGTGTATGTGAAGGCATGAAAATGGATGCTTACTCTTGGTTTTTCAAATAAAAAGAATCTCATGAAAGACTTGCTTCAAGGAAAAAGTAAGAAATCGTGTATGTGAAGGCATGAAAATGGATGCTTACTATTGGTTTTTCAAATAAAAAGAATCTCATGAAAGACTCACTTCAAGGAAAAAAGTTTGGATCACACCGAATGTGGAAGTCAACTCGACACCTGGTAGCTATGATGTGTACTTCATCTTCATCCTCAATGTTCATTTATATTCTCTAGAAATTAGGATAATGATTTTCTTTTTTTTTTTTTTTGACTCAAAACGTTTATCACTTTGATTGAAACTAGTATTAACTATCTGTCTCCTGTTTTTCGTTTCCCATCTTCTACTACACATCAGAATTGTCACGCAGCGATAGGCATATTGCCTCTTCCAAAAACTTGTAATATTTATAAGTATTCTTTGTATACATATTGTTAAATTAATAAAAAAAAAGGAAAGAAAAAAGACTGCGCTAATTTATTTATTTATTTTGGAACTTCTATTTTTTTAGCATTCTCACAAATTAATAAAAACTTAAAAGGTTAGTCATAATTGCTTGTATATTTACTGAGATACACACTGCTTCACTCACTATCTCCAACAAAGTGTCTAATTACTTATAATCTTTCATCTTTAAAATTGTGTCAACATTTGTTAACATAATTTTAACACTTTATAACATATTTTAGAAAGAGTATATATTTCATGTCAAACTAGGTGTAATCGTGCCTCCCTATAATTCATTCAAACTAACCTGGCAATCCATTCTATCAGTGATTCCACCATGTCCGGGAATACTATCACCAAAATCCTGCAGCAAAAATAAAACATTGAAGAATGGGTAGGACAATGATACAAGAGCTTTAACATGTGGGTCAAAGTTCCACAGAAAATGAAATAAAGAAAACCAATAATGAACCTAGATTTTGAGAGCTTAGCTCCAATTAAAAATAGAAAAATTAATGCTATCAGACCTTGAAATTGAAAGCTCTTTTAAAGCCACTAGCAAAAAAGCCTCCAAAAGGTGCTATAATTGATGAAAAGAGACCAAGAGCAAGGGCATGCCACTGTACTGGTAAAACAGAGATCTCTCTCCAAGGGAACTGCCAAAACAACCAAGAAGCACTGCAGTTAATGAACAGCAGATTTTGACATATGAAATTCAATAAGAATACAAAATTACTTGAACAGAAATTTAAGGACAATGGCAGTCTTGGACATTACTAGTTTCCCAACAAGCCTTCCACTCAATCAAGTACAACCATAGTGGTATTGACACTATACAATGGGTTTAGATTGGTTGATTGTTATGAGGTCAAGGATATGGGATGCGTTGGTTCCAATCTCCAAAAGGCGAGGGGGAAAGGGAAAGTGATAGTTTCTATTGAAATTTTCATGTTTTTAGTATTTATTTTAGCTACTGAAGCTCTTTTATCTTTAGAATTTATTTCTCAATTGAACAGTTTTTGGCCAGAAAATGGCATATGCATGCTCATGTCACAACACGAGAAAAATTATCTGACCAAGTGAATGATGATGTTGTGCGACAGAGGTTCTTCATTTATTCCTTTGCAAATCAAGTAGACAAATTGGCATGGAATGAAGATAAGAGAATGAAACTAAATGTTTAGGTAAGATCCTTTTAACGAATTGTTAACAAGATAGAGAGGATCAATACCTATATAATTACTAAATACACATTTAAAAAAACTAGCATCAGATACTTTCATGCACAGAAAAGTCAATTTTATCAATACAGAAACTTTCAGAGAAGAAGGTGCATGGATAACACAGGTCAGATAGAGAGAACCAATTACCCATTGAGGAACCCAGTGAGGGACAGTAAAATAATCTGGCTTGAACAGCGGACCTGGATCACAATGAAGCCAGCCAGTTGATAAATCCTGCATGTCACGGAGCACAAGAAATTATAAATTCCTCAGAAACAAACATATCGACTATATTAAAAAAGAGATGATTAGGTATAAGGCAGCAAAAGTCACCTTTCTTGGACATGTTAACCACTGAAAATGACCCAATATATTTGCAAGCTGCAAAACAAGTGAAAGTAAATTCATTGCCACAATTTTTAAAAAGCATATTCCTGCTATAATCCCCAATCATATATTTATTGCCATCTCACTTCTCGTTTTCTTAGAAAGTAAGATGGTTATGTTTATGATGATAGGCACCAATAGGGGACATCCAACCATACAGGTCAAACCTCTGGCAAAATTCACACTTAAAGTGCTCCGACCCTAATTCCGAAAGGAAGATTGAAAAAAGTAAAGGACCAAAATAGACATCGGTAAGCCAAGGATATAGCCTCGAATACTCATCAAAATTGGCACATCATCTTAAAACTATTGCCAAATAAATGGATAGACTGCTCACCACAAATGCGGAGACAATAGTTGCAAATGATGCTCCAATAAAGCCTTCCCATGTTTTCTTTGGTGATATCTTGATAAGAGGAGTTCTCCCCAAGAAAAACCCAAAAAAGTAAGCAGCAATATCATCGATGACGATAAGTGATGCCGGAAGAAGGAACCTGCAATATTATTAACACCGTGTTTCAAGTTCTTTATTCAAATTCAATTATTTGGATGTAAATGTGAGATGCTGTGTCAGTCCTAATAACTAATGTAGAACAAGGAAAGTAGTACTTACCAAAATATAAATAATCAAGCAGCAAAAGAACCTTACATAGAAATTTCAAAAAGAGGATAAACTGCTGTAATAGAGAACAATGTTTTTACCTAGGTGAGTCCCAAAGGAATTTGGTTTATAAATATTTTCTTTTCAAATTAGATTGCTGGGAGTAAAACTTGAGACTGGTTATAGTCTATTCTATTGACTGGACCAGTCGCAAACATGTCACTTATGGAGAACAAGAGATGCATACATCTCCCAAAATAGTTCAAGTGGTAAAACCATAAGATCAAATAGCATGAATGCAAATACAGTAGACCAGCAACTAGTATTCTAAGTAATTAATAAGATCAAATAGAGGCTTCGAAGTTGTGTTACCAGAATATTCCTTCAAAAATATTTGCCACAGTAAAAGAGGACTGTGTAAACACCACAATCAGAATCATATGCGTCCATGCATATTGTCCAAACTGATACTTATACATCTTCTTCTTTAGTGTCAGAATAAACCACATAAAACCTGAAGCCAACAAGAGAAGAAAATTTTCAATACATTCTTCTAACCCGACACAGGCCACAACTAATATTTTAAAAGAGAACTCTTATAGATCATAAATTAACATCAAGCATTTTAGAAACCAAAAGGTATTATAAGCATATTGTATATCATTATGCACTAATTGAAAGACAAAATTCATAGGAGAGAGCATAAAAAAAACCCAATTTGACAGCCTGTAACCTAAGTATGACTTGTTTGCCAGAGACTCCTCAGGTAACTACTACATGGAACATCACAAAAGAAACGTAGTACCAACCTGCAATATACAAGAAATAACAGGTAACCATGTGATACTTGATAAATCCAGTCACGAGCTTATGCAACAAATTATCCGAAGTAACTGTATTCGCGAGCCTCTGATTGAGGATGCGGCCGTATACAAACAGCATTGCCGTGAAGAAGAAGTGCCTGAAAGGGAAAGTAGCAAATTAGTAGAAATAGCCATTTGGAATTAAGCATAATATCTAGTGGAAATTTCTCCTAATCAACTACAAAAGTAGATTTCTGGATGTCCAGAGAAAGTAAGCTAATCCATCCCAAACCAACCACATCCATAGAGCATCACTGTGGACATGGACAAATAACTTAAGATAATAATTCGTATGTGTGAGAGCATAAAAGTAAGCAGTGAATGCCTTAATGGTATATTTGATCTTCATATTTTATGGGCACACACTGCTAATACTGTGTTGATAATTAAAATTATCAACAGAGATATATATCTCGATTTTTCTCCGATCATTTTCAGTATATGATGTGTCGAACCTAGAGTTAATGGAGTAATGCTTGTGGCAAAGGCCTTTTCTATCCTTCACAATAAACGACGCTTTGGATTCTACCATACACAATCAATTGACCTAAGTGGCCCTATCGACTGCCTGGAAAATCTTTCCCAGAGAACAAATGATACAAAAATAAAAGCTATTCTGGAACCATGCTTCGTTATCTCATTAGCTACTTTGCACTGCATGACTCAGTGCAAAAGTTGGAAATATTTTTCTAACGTGTGAGATGCAGCAGGTGCATAAAATAGTTAGTGGAAGTGAATTCTCCAAGCAAGAAGAAGGGGAGATAAAAATACTTAAAAAGTACAGAGAATATGACAAGAAGTAGATGAAATTAAATGAGCATCAAATTACCATTGTGCCATTGATGGTAGTGTGCTAATGCTGTAATTTCAGTTCTTTAACACGATATATACCGGATTTTTTCTTTTCCAAATTCTCAATTTGAAATAATCAAGTTCGTTAAAACTATAACAACATGGATACAATAGCCTCTTCCAAATGACTCGTTGATAGGATTAAAAATAGGTACCCTCTATCCTTAGCTTAACTCTATACACTGAAGTGATCCTGAAGCTTGATAAAATAGAAAATATGCCTAACATATGTATGGGTTTCCCATCATCATGATTTAGAGACCCAATTAGAGCATGTTTGGGGTGGCTTATAAGTAAGATTATAAGTATTAGAGAGAGCTTAGCATACTTTTTCTCTCTCATACACCCAAGCATGCTCTTAGTCGACCATGGGCACATAGCATTTCGAGTTCATTGATCCTCTTTAATTGATCAGTTCAAGAAAAATAATAATATGGGAAAGGTTATCAAAGCTACAGAAGAAAACAGAGCAACAAAAAAAAGAGGATATATTACAATCTCGAAAGATCTTAAACATGCTACTGAACTTCCAGCAAAGTGCATATTGGAACAATTTTTCTGATAAATTAAAACTTACATATAAAAACTATCCATAAGTGACTCACGAATCGGCTAATTTATATTCACAAAAAACTGCAACCCCAGGGCATCTAAACTCTGTCATGTCACACTCAAGAGAAATCCATAAGCTGCCCTCCACTTAAACTGCTTGCACAGCTTGATTATGAATGTTATCCAAAGGTCACTAAATTTGAAAAATAAAAGCCTTAAGTTAAGAGGCTGACAACTTACTCACCAATTTAAAAGCCTGAAACCTGGGAGGCGCCTGTCTTCATGTGCTCTCCTAAGTAAATTGAATAGCTCTCTTGCCATAAAAATTTGGATAACAACTACCATGGCCCAGATATAAAGGTGACCCATGTAGATTATGAAGGCAAAACCTCCAATCATCCAAACAGATGAATACGTACGGATTAACATTGACTTGTATTTGTTTGTATCATCTACAAGTAAATGGCTTCCATTTGCTTTAACAACTTCAGGAGGAACCTAAAATATTAGAAATGAAAGGCAATAAGATAAGATGTTTGAAACCACGTTAAATATAATTTATTTATTATTATTTTTTTAAAAAGAGGTATTTTAAGTCAAGAATATTTTTGGATACAAATTTAACACAAAGAAAGAAAGAAAATGTAAATGGAGAAAATTGTAGTCCTCGCAATTCCTATTCACTAATATAAAAACTAAATTCTTGAGGTTAAGATAAAATGTATCAAAAGGAAAGTAACATTTAAGTACTCTTCTTCACATGTTCTTTACCTGTTGTTTCCCTAGTAACCAAGTGAAGAAGAACAAATTCCTCAGCATTTGCTAAGTCAAACAGGAGGGTAAATTTCCCAATAGCTACCTAATATAGGTCTACTGAGAGTTGCAATGTGATCAAGCTTGCAATGTACAACAAAGCTCTACTTCGATAAATTAATGCAAAATTAAAATGAAATCTCCAAGCATAAAGGAGGTAAGGGTTAGATTCTTCCAGTGTTAGTACTTTGTATTCTTAGTTGAACAAAACAAGTCTTAAAAACAAACTCCATTTGGCCAATCTTATGTGTTTGAGAAAAGCATAAAATGACATAGCTGCATGATGCATAAAATCGCATACAAAATATAACCAACCTCATTTGAGCCTTTGCGCCGGCGTAGCCGGCCAGTAAGACCGCTAGGCGTTGATGGGCCGCCAGAATCGTTGTCCTTTTGCATAATTACTCCTCTAGTTAAACTCCTCTCGAAATGTTAACATAAATATTATTCTAATATCACGAAATCAGCTGAGAAACCAAGAGCAAACATTGGAATAGTTAGCGCCACTTAAATCTCTAAGTAGATGGAAGAAACAAAACCAAAGTAAAAAAAAATGGACTCCCCTCATCCTTTTTTGTCCTGATATCATCTCATAATTCAAGACCTTACAAGGTACAGTTAAAAACAAAAGAAGGAAGAGAACACCAACAACAGTTTCTCTTTATGTTTCATTCAGATTTTCCGTCTGTTAATGTTCCTTTGGCTCCAATAGTATCAAAGTAAAGGTTAGTTCAAAAATAAATAAATAAATAAAAACAAAATAAAATAAAACCTCAAAAGATGAGTTTATTTAAAACAACTAAAAAAGGAAACGACAAAGAAGTAACTACCTATTAGCAAATTTCAAAATCTTTTGTCTGGATTCGTTCACTGGGAAGAATTCCCTTAGTTTGATATATCCTTTTGGTTACCGAAGCATGTACCACCAACACGTTTTATTCTCTTTTATTTGATGATTTCAGTGCTCTGAACAATGTTAGAAATACAGACGCGCGCTGAATTGATAAAAACACTGCAGAATTCATCAACAACAAGCTAAAACAATTCCAGCAACTTAATTTCATGCACTTTTTTTTTCCTAAACAGAGTCCAATAAAACAATGAGAAGACATGGATATGAACGGATAAACACAATCAGGGCAGCAACGAAAAAGTAAATCAAATTGATCAGACCCAATTATAATATCATGCACTTTTGAGGATTAAACAGCTAAAGAACGCAACTTTGATTTGAAAAAAGTTCAAGTGCCTAAAACCGAATTTCATTAAAAAAAAACTCCATCAGTTTGTAAACCCCAGACTCAAGAATTTACCCGCATACATGCCCATACATTGTTGAACAGTAGTTTAATCCAAATAATAAAAAAAAAAATCTTAAAAAATCTTAACAAGATGACAGTACACGCGTAAGAGCTACATCAGACGGAGAGAGAAACAAAAAACAAAAAATAAAAATAGAGATCTAACCTTTCCTCCGTGTATATGTTTCCACAAAGAAGTAAAGAGTGACTGGAAGTTCGTGGGAGTAAGGATTTTCAGTGGGAACTGAGGGGTCTGGTGAAAGATTTGTGAAGTTTTGTGGTCAATTTATGAATATTTGACAGATGAGTTTTTGGAAAACGTGGTCCATTTTTTGGGTTTCTTAAACTAATTTGTAAATACATGGGAATAATTAAAGCTTTCAAAAATAAAAGTGAAGTTATTTTGACATCGGCTTGATTGTCCCTCATATTTTGAGTTTTAACGCCTCACTATATCGCATTTGAATGACAAATAAAAGCACGTTCTTTTAAATACGACCACGATAGTGTGACGTGTCACTATTTGATATTTCAGAATGATACGGAAAAATATCAAAATATAAGTAGAAGATAATAGATAATCATTCATTTCTTCTTTACTTCTAATTAAAAATGTACATGTTTTTACTATTGAAATAAGTAATTTATTTATTTCGAATGTCACTTATAAAAAAATATTTATATTTTTACGTAATGTATATATTATAAAATTGGCAAACATGATTTAATCTCGATTAATTGGTTATTTTAATGCGTGATAATTTCCTCTTATTCAAAGGGTTGGTAAATAGAACTTGTTTATTGCAATGTCATTGGTTGAGTAAAAATGTAATACGATTAGTATTAGTCAAGATAGTGATAGAAGAAGAATTTAGCAATACTTTGATAATTTTGATTGTTGAAAAGGAGATTCCATTTCCAATTATTTTAATTTTTGTTGTTATTGACTTTTTTATTTTTGAATCAATTGGAATATAAGTATTGATGAATACTTCAACATAATGGAGAATAAGTTCTGTGTGAAAATGAATTGAAAAGAGAGCAAGAATCTTGATACTTGAAAAGTACGCATACAAATATACCATCTCTTAAAAACGCATATGTCCTCAAATTCATTTTCAGTCATATATATTTACAATAAAATAATTTTACGTATAAATTCAAAAAAAATTCATATTTCTTAAAAACACATTTTTCGAATAATCACTATTATAAAATCAATTCTCTCCAAAAATAGGGCTAAAAAAAAACCCTAACTTGATCCAATCAACTGTTGAACAACTTTACATTAAAATTACTAAAGTGAGATCCTCAACCTTTGCATGCTATTAGCAAATGAGTCTCCAATCAATTATTGGTTACATTTATTACCAACATTTTTAATTTGCAGTCTCCACTAAGAGTTTCAATCCCCTTTAACCATTAAATAGTCCAATTTTGGTTGAAATTAAAGGCTTTTATTATACTCTTATTTTATAAATTACAGAACATGGAAAACAAGAGGGAAAAACTTAGACCCTCCAACATCACCTTAAATTCTTACCCTAAGCGAAAGGTAGAGGCACGGGACACGAAGAATAGGAGTGAGATTCAAGAGGGGCGTGTTGGAGAAAATCAATAAGCAAATGGCAAGCGATACGAAAGGGAGGTGTAGGAAAAATTAGATGGAAGATATGTTAGAGAAAACCAAATAGAATGTGCAAGCGAGATGAAATGGATGGGTAGAGAAATCGTCAATAGATGTTTTTTTATCTTTTGTTTTTCATTTATTCTTCATTCATTTTCGTTGAAATTATTTTGTCTCCAAATTTTTTAACCTCTTTTTTCCATGTGTGCTCTTGTAACCAACGTAGATGAAAATCGATAAGTTCTGAAAATAAAAGTCAAAACACTCGGCCCCCATTTGATAGCCATTATTTAGAGAAAATTGAGTTTTGAATAATGATTTTTTGAGCATGTGTGGTTACGAAGTAGGAAAAAGTTTGGGATTTATGAGCAAAATATTTTATTGTATAAATGTGTGGTTGAAAATGAATATGAAATTTCAAAAGTTTTGAAATGACGGTGGTAAAACGAGCTAAATGTCTCAAAAAATTGTAGATGGAAAATTTAAATGTTATAAATGGCCTACATTTCAAGAAGATTAAGTGGAAATTATATAAATCCAGGTATTTAAACTTCAAAGTGCAAAAATCAGATGTGAAGATTTTTTAATCAAAATTCAGGTATTGAATTAATAATTAAATATTATACCCCCAAACCCTAATTTTATTTAATTTCTCTCCCTTCTTTCTCTTCATTTCTCTTCCTCTTCTCCCGCTTCATTTCTCTCTCTCCGACAACCGGCGACCAATTCAAACTCCGGCAACTGGCAACAAAGAAGATGCGCCGACCGATGCTGTTGAGAACGATTTTCTATTTTTCGATATGCCTTCTCTCTCTTTTGTTTTCTCTCCCTTCCCTTTCTTCGACACCGTCGTCGCTTTACTGCGAACGCAACTTCATCTCCCTTGCACATGGCCACCATTAAAGGTTGTTGAGCGTCGTTGCTGTGCACAAACTGCAATGGCAAATGGGGCGCCGCACACGAAATAGCGGGGACAAAGGTGTGGTGGTGATGGCTGTAGCGTTTGTGTTTTGTGTTGAATGGGGCGTCTCTTCACGGTGCTTGTGTGCGTCGACGACAGGCGCAACACCGGCCACCGTGCGAGACGCACAGCACCTCCCCCATCGTCAGCAGCGACGCTTGCACCATTGTCATTCTTTTTTTTCCTCTTCTGCATCTGTTTCTGGATGGTATGGTGGTGGCTGTGTGTGGTGGCTTGGGGATTTTCCGCACGGTGGTTGGGTTGTTTTTGTGGGTGTGGTAGTATTGGAAGAAATCCCCGATTTTAGCAAGCGATGGTTGATTGAAGGTGGAAGTGGTGTGTGGTGTTGGAGCAGGCATTTGTGGGGGGCGATGGTGGTGACGTGTGTGATAGTCATGGCGTCATTTTCGGTGGTGGGATAATGTTTGTGATCAATTATTTGGTTAATTTGCGACCAAGTATTGGTGGTGGATCGGAATCGGATGCGAGGTGTTTAGTGTATGTGACCAATTATTTGGTTTATTGCGACTAACCATTAAACCCGATCTTAAAATTCGATAATTTGTGATTAAAAAATAATTTATGACGAACAAATTTGAAAATATGCGATCGATATATAAATTGCGACATATGATTTTTTTGTGGCGTATAAATTTTTTGATTTATTCATGACATTGAATTAATTTGCGATCAATTAACTTAAAATATGTAACTAATAAATAAATTGTGACATATAATTATATACATGTGATCATTAATGGTATAATTGTGAATTTATTATATTTAAATAATAATTATTTTTAATTGTGGTCATTAATTGTATAATTGTGAATTTATTATATTTAAATAATAATTATTTTTAATTAATTAACTAAATACGGTTTTGCATTTTTTAAACTTAATACCTGATTTTTGCAATTGTCAAATTTAATGCCTAATTTGTGAACTTTTCCCCAAGATTCAAGGAGTATTTGGTGGGGATTAAGATTATATTTTTAGTAGATTTTGATAGAAATTTTTGAAATGTGCGGTTGAAAAGTCGTGAGACCCATAAAAATGTGGTTAATATTGATTGCTTGATTTTGACTTACATTAAAATCTGATTTTAATTTGTACCAAACAAACTGTAGAATCCAAATCCCAAAATTTATTAACCCTTTCGTTTCATTGAACCGATCAAGGATCCCGGTTGGTCTAATTAACTCAATTTGTACAAAGAATGAAGAATCCGATGGCTGGCCCGAGGGACTCATTCGGATCAAGATTCTTTGGACTGATCGTTATACGCCATTACGCACACCGCGCAAGTTAGTAAACCTAGCCTTATGAAATTAACATACGCACCTTTAGATATTACTCACCACTGAACAGATAACCCGAATCCAAATTCCTGTATATTCAAAATAAATTTCTGTGTGTATTGTTTTATTGTTTATAGAATTTGATTATGGCTACTATGCCTTCATATCAATTTTATCCAAAAAATAATTTCTTGATAAACTCCTTCCACAGCTCAGTCTCCAAATTCCATGGTAGAACAACCCTACAGTTCTTCAAGTACAGTTCTTCACTCCCCTCCAAGAATCTATCTTTTAATGCAACCCATGATGCAATCCACTCAGATTCATTCCCCAAGAAAAAACCACAAAAAAGACCCAATCTTTTGCCAAAACAGAGAAACAAAAGGTGGAATTTGGGTAGTGAAACACCCATTTCACAGTCAAGTGATAGGGAGAGGATATCTAGTAATTCTTGGTTTGATAAATGGAATAAAACGGACAGGCCAAATGGCGTGAGAAGGCCTCCAGTAGCGTTGAATTATAGGAATAGTGGGGATGTTTCGAGTTCGGATTGTGAAGAAAGTACTAGTACTAGTAGTGGTGGTAGTACAATGGAGAGGATTGTTGAGAAGTTGAAGAAGTTTGGGTACACGGATGATTTTAACGAGAAGAATGGGAATGTAGGAAGAGTGATTGAAAAAGGGTCAATAGAAGATATATTTTATGTTGAGGAAGGGTTATTGCCAGATACAAGAGGTGGGTTCTCGGAGAAGTCGTTGTTCAGGGATGAGAGTAGTAATGGAAAGGTGAGGTTCCCGTGGGAGAAAAATGCGGTAGAGGATGAGGAGAAGTGGAGTTTAGACAGACGAAAGGTTAGGAGTTTGGCTGAGTTGACTCTTCCTGAGTCGGAGCTGAGGAGGTTGAAGAACTTGGCTCTTCGGATAAAGAATAAGACAAGGATTAGTGGTGCAGGTATTACACAACAGGTTGTGGAGACTATTAAAGAGAAGTGGAAAACATCAGAGGTCGTGAGGTTGAAAATTGAGGGTGCTCCTGCCCTCAACATGAAGCGAATGCACGAGATTTTAGAGGTCAGCTCTCATATAACTTTTATAAAATTCTACTGTTTTGTAGTTAATATCTGTTGTTATCTGTTTTATGAATACATAATATCAAATGGTCATGAGGAAGGATGTAAAAGAGGAACGATTACCATACAATATCAATTAATTATACTTACCTGTTGGAATGCATCTTTGAATTTGTTAAAATAAAGTAGAAGCTTTAAGCCTTTCAGTAAAAGGTGGTAATGGTAGAATGGAAGTGCTGTTGGACGAACTTGTTAGAAATCTTGTAGTACTATCATTTAGAAGTTCTTCTGCTCTTACCTCGTTTATAGTCTCATGGCAAGAGATGGTAGGTCATCACTGTAGTGATTTTTACTTGGTGCTGTTGTGCCCTTAGTTCTGTTAAGTCTTTTCAATGGAGCATTGAAGAGAAAAGGATTATTTTTGTCACATAAAAATCCTTAAGCTTTATTTTCAAATCCTGATTCGAATTACTTTAAGCATCGGAAGGTTAAGTCTTTTGAAAACTGAGTAAGGTAGCTGTTAGTTGAGAAGACCTTTTAGAATCCATGGCTTCAGTAAGTAAAACTGGTCCATTTATCTTAAGAAAGGATATACTTCCAGAGTAGTTTATGCTTTTAACTACAAATAGATTACGATCTAAAGAAATAATCATTCTTAATGCTGTTGTTGATGCTGCTTTTTGTTGTTCAGAGAAAAACTGGTGGGTTGATTATCTGGAGATCTGGCACTTCTGTTTCTCTTTACAGAGGTGTAACTTATGAAGACCCTGCTGAAAAATTGAAGAAAAGGATGTTCGACAAAAATGAAATTTCTCGTAAGTCCTCTTCAACTGCTTCTGACGAGGCTAGTCCCTCCAGACATGGTCCTTCAAGTGATATGGATGCACCTCAAGCAGAGACTATACACACTGGCTCAGAGAGTAAAAACAATGAAACACTGATGGAAGTGAAATATGAAGATGAAGTAGAGAAACTATTAGATGGACTTGGCCCAAGATATACAGATTGGCCTGGAGATAGTCCACTTCCTGTAGATGCAGATTTCCTCCCAGGAGTCATCCCAGGTTATCAGCCTCCCTTCAGATTACTTCCTTACGGTGTGAGATCAACCCTTGGAACAAAGGAGGCGACCTCTTTACGGAGACTTGCCAGAGCTCTGCCACCACATTTTGCACTAGGTATGCATTTCTTGTACATATGACATTTGATTAGAAATGACAGCTACTGGCATAAGACTTAGCTCGTTGTCAATAACAAGAAATATTGTTATTGTATTGATGATTGACGTCTCCAGGCAGAAGCAGACAACACCAAGGATTAGCTGCAGCCATGATAAAGTTATGGGAAAGAAGTAAAATTGCCAAAATTTCTCTAAAACGTGGGGTTCAGCTAACTACAAGTGAAAGAATGGCTGAAGATATCAAGGTAACACAAGATACTCAAGCTGGTGTGAGCCCCTATAAATTGAAAATGAAATTATAAGCACATCAATGAAGTGGAAAATTGTCAAGATATACAGGGATACCAACTCAATTTATACCTAGCTAAGCCTCTTAATGTTTATCATATTTTGATACTTAAAGGCCTATTGTCAATTTGTGTGTTTCATAGTTCTCAATGTGCCCCTACTCTCCTCTTCTTAACACTGGAAACGTATTTCTTGTCATGAGGAAATATATGTTTAACCACCATCTAAAAGCTGAAGTTGTTAAAGAGGGGACAAATACAATTATTTAGATTCTGTCTTAAACATGCCCCTTCTCGTGCAGGCCGAATTCATTTTCAATCAAAGTTTCTAACACGTGCCCAATTTTCAGAAGTAGGTGGCAACGGGACTTGATCCCATTACCTTATCTTGCCCTGATATCACATTGGACAACCTCATTTAAAAGCTTATGCAGGCACAAAAGGGGACTTGATTGATACATGCACAATTTTCATGAATGCGGTAGCTGGATACTTGATCCAAAGACCTTTGCATGCCTTGATATTATATTAACCACATCATTTAAAAGTTTAAACTATAAAAACAAAGACATGTTTATTTTTGCTAAATTTTGTCTTCAACAATATGCAACCAAACTGAAATTGATTATACTCAAGGATGAATTACTACCATCTAATTATGTTATAGTAGGTGTGTTTCTCTTTACTCTTTTATGATAATATGTGCACTTGTTTATAGCTGAGATATAATGGCACGCTGATATTTTTCTGTCAAGCTTTGGTCCTGTAAGTTTCCTTGGACAATAATATTTTTGGCAAAATGAGAAAATGACATTCTTAAATTTTATCATCATTTTGATCAATCAACTTGTTTGTTGGGTTAAAGTAAGTTTAATCTAATTACGTCTGGTGAGGTCAATGATTAGTTTCATACAACCAAGAAAAAAAAAAGAAGAATTAACAAAAAAGAGGTTGATTATTCAAATAAATCTGATTCTTACAGTAAAATTATTTCAGATCATTATGTCATCTTTGATCATATGGATTGTAAATAATGGCATTTTGTGAGTGCTGGAAAAATTTAAGTCCCCGGTCCATTGTCAATTTGCATTCAAAGAGTAGTTGAAGGGAAGAAGAAGAAAAGAAAAAAAAAGATTGAAAAGAAAAAAAGAAAACAGTTTTGTTACTTCTCTCTGTGTATACCTCTTTTCAGTGTTTATTCTTCTCGTCCTAAGTTGCTTATCCATCAAATCAATCAGATATCTAAGCCCTACTCACTAATTTTTCCATCTGTTTATGGTATAACATCCATTTAACTTATCACGCTAAAAGTCACCTGTAGGACACCAACCATAAAAGAGAACTGAGACCTGCTTGAAGGGTCTTCATTCTTATGGGCAGTAAAGGAGCCTCTAATTTGGTTGTACTTCTTGCAGAGATTGACTGGTGGTATGCTGCTCTCTAGAAACAAGGACTTTTTGGTGTACTACAGAGGGAAGGACTTTTTGTCGCCGGATGTTTCTAAAGCATTATTGGAAAAGGAGAGATTGGCAAAAACCTTGCAAGATGAAGAAGAACAAGCACGTTTGAGAGCATCAACTTTTGCTATACCAAGCATGGAAGATACTGATAACTCTGGAGTTGCAGGTACACTCAAAGAAACTTTAGATGCAGATGCTAGATGGGGAAAACGGCTGGATGATGAGGAAAAGGAAAAGATGATGAGAGAAGCCGAAGTGTTAAGGCATTCCGACCTTGTCAGAAAGCTTGAGAAGAAGCTTGCTTTTGTAAGTTTCGTCCACTAAATTGTCTTTTGGTTTACTTAGTTTTGTTTATTTATAGATGCTTTTCATTTCCTGTATCTGTCTCCCTAAAATATTGTTGATTTGAAATTTCTGTAACAGGCTGAGAGAAAGCTAACGAAAGCAGAACGAGCATTGTCAAAGGTAGAGGAATTTTTAAATCCAGCCGATCATCCAGCAGACCCAGAAAGCATTACCGATGAGGAAAGGTTCATGTTTCGGAAGCTTGGTTTAAGAATGAAAGCCTTTTTACTTCTCGGTAAAAGAATTCTACTTTCTGATTTTTTTTTTTAATTTTATTTAAATAAACATTGTTTTTACTTATACAGCCTTTTTCAGGTAGGCGTGGAGTTTTTGGTGGTACAGTGGAGAACATGCACTTGCACTGGAAGTACCGTGAATTGGTCAAAATCATGGTTAACGCTAAAAACTTTGAGGAGGTTAAAAATATTGCACTATCTCTTGAAGCCGAGAGTGGTGGTGTGTTGGTTTCGGTAGACAAAGTATCCAAGGGTTATGCCATAGTTGTTTTCCGGGGTCGGGATTATAAAAGGCCTTCCTCTCTAAGGCCAAAGAATCTTTTGACAAAGCGGAAGGCATTGGCACGTTCAATTGAACTTCAAAGACATCAGGTACATCAAATAGATTTGGATTGCACGTCTTTTCAACTATATCATATAAAATCATTCAATTGTTTCTGATTCATGCTCTATTATTGGTTTTTACAGGCTCTCATGAACCATATTTCAACATTGCAAACAAGAGTGAACCAGCTAATTTCGGAAATTGTACGTCTTCTTGGCTTGGCATACAAATGTTATGTTTTCTATCACGTAATCCTTTCCCGCTTCTTTTTATTTTCATTTCTTTTCCCCTAAATAATGTTATGGACGGATATTTTTTCACAACTGTAGGAACAAATGGCGGCTGTGAAAGACCGGGGTGATGAGGAACTTTACAATAAACTAGATTCTGCTTATCTTACTGAAGACGAGCATAGCGAGGTTTGTAGTAAATGATTCCATTTTTCATTTGAGAAGATAGAAAAAAAAATTTCTTGAACTTATTGGCAAAGTAATATTAGCTTTTGCTGAAGTAAATAATGCAATTTGGAACCGTATTTTCTGCTCAACATTCCAGTGTATGGTTCTTTTCTTATTTTTTTACACGCTTCTTAATTTATTTTATCAGGTGGAGGAGGAGGATGCTTACCTTGAGACGTACAACAGTGGGGATGACGGGGTTCACGAAAATGATATTTCAGTTCAGAATCTTCAGTCGGAAACAAATTTTTCATATGGTTTCAAAGATGAATCAGAAACAGAACTTCGAGAGGTATAAGGACGCGATTGCACCATCAACTCCGGGGAATAATTAGAACGATGGAGGATATTAGCGAGCAAGCAGGAGCTGGAATTACATTATAGTCACAAAAATGAAATTGATTATTTTGGATTCTATCCTGCTCCTTGTTTGACAGGGATGATTGGATACTACATTTTCATGGAGATAAAGTCTTGTTCCTTATATTGCTAAGCGCGTCTTTACAGTTATTGCTGAATGGTCATTGATGAGCATTTAAACATTGGAAGCATTGTGTTTCATGCCTAACAAGTCTTGAACTGAGCAGTAGAAAAGGAAGATAAGTGGAAAATTTACAAACTAGATTTGGTACGTCAGATTGAACATGACCATGTAATATTTGCTGCTGAGTTCTTCCCGTCGTTATCAAATATCTCATAATGTTACAATGAGGCAGTAAGTACTTTATCATGCTTTTTCGGGCGGGGGGAAACTGATGACGGCACCCATACACGGTGGTCTTGGAGTTGAGGATCTCCGCTTTCTTTATGAGGGCTATGTTGAAGAAGTTCACGAGAAGATTCTTAAGTTTCTACTTAACTGTGCAATTGATATTTCACCATGGATCATAAACCGAGAACGTGGTATGTCTGCTCTTCTATTTGGCCAATCTTGAAATTTCATTATGTTAGCCTCCTCTGGAGACTCGTACGAAATATTTCCTTCAAATACATGTGAACGAACCTTCCTAGGCCTTTTTGATATCTCACTCAACGCATAGTGGTGGTGAATTCAAGTCCATATTCATTGATCTGGACTTGTCCTGTAGATGGTAACGTTTCTTATGCCAGTGCCTGAAAATTCCCCCTCCCCATCCCCTCGAGTGCTTGAATTCTCCATGGATGTCTCTGTGTATGCGGACTGAAAGCAACAGCTGATTTCGCATACTTGCTTTTTGGCCCGACGCCCCTTCATAAATCTCCAGGATTCTTTTGATTACGGAACACTCCATCATACTAGCATGACAGAAGACGAAACTTTCATCTACGAAAAAGAGGTGACTGACACGGGGCCCTCTTATTGGGCAGCTAAAGCCTCTAATAACTGCTTGCCTCTCTGCTGATTGTGTAAGTGCCGACAAACCTTCTGCACAAAATAAGAATAAATATGGCTATAGCAGACATCCTTGTCTTGTGCCTCTGGAGGGTGTAATCAGACCAATTTGTTCCCCATTTATCATAAAGGAAAATCTGGCTGTTGACTTCAATTATGGATTAAACTGCACCAATGTTCTTGGGAAAACCCAAAAGTCTCATTAGACACAATAAACTATCTTTTCGAAGAATCCATGAGCTCGAGTGCTGATATCTGACTTCTATTATCAACCGTCCAGGGACGAAGGCGATTTGGTTTGGTGAAATAATGTCAGAAGGAAAGCCTTTCTACTGACTTGCAATTCTTTGTAATGATTTTGTTGAGAACACACAAAAAAGGAATAACGGGTCAAAACTCCATGATACTGTTCGGGCATTTAACCTTAGAATTAGGACCACATAACTGGCGTTCATGTTTAACAACTGCTGGCTATTCAACACACTCGTACAATAATCTGTCACCTCAGCCCCTACAGCATCCCAATTGTGCTGATAAAAAACGGCATGATTCCCATCCAGACCAGAAGCCTTGAAAGAACCCATTTCAAATAAAGACGCTCTAACTTCATCAGCTGAAAATGGTTCTGCCAAATAGTGGAATTCTTCAGATGTAATTCTCATATTAAAGTCACTTAGTGTTGTTCCGATTTGTTCCTCAGACAGTTGAAGAATCAGTAAAATGGGCTGTTAAAAACTTAAAGTGTCTGCAATACCAGGCAGATCAACTCTATAAGTACCACAACTATCCACAAGTCCCATTATCTCATTCCCAGCTCTTCTTTTATCTAGAGAAGTTCTTGTAGCCAAGGCTTGCTTCCCGCTTATGAACTTTGTTTTCACTCAAATTTACCAAGGTAACCGTGTGGCTGACTGCATAACATAAAGAGTCCCTAGCATTATTACTCCTACCTTGTGCTAGACTGCTCTTTGCTCTTTTATCTCTAACGATAACAATGTTTGTAGTGTACGTGGATGAGGTTGCGTAGACAATAAGGGTGCTATGAAAGTATTAAAATAGTATACATATGGATTCCTAACATCAACAAAATATAAAAATAAAACCTTGTGCAAGTTATGACTACACAAAGGAAGATCTTTGGTGCATATTTAGAAACTTTGACTTCCCACACCATTTAGAGTTGAAAGAAGTTCCAAAATACATGCCCCATATAAACATACATATAAATTGGAAAAATACTGAAAACATTTTTCTCTTTCCAAATAAAAATAAGCAACTGATAAAACATTCAAACTAACAACAGTTCAAAGATTAATGTCCGACAAAAAATGCCAGCTTATGGAAAATTAACTAATTAAGCACAAGAGTACGAAGAAAGAAACATAACATAGGTGATCCTGGAGAACAAAATCTCTATTATATTTCTGAATTGATTGTAGATTTCTCACTTGAGAGGAATGAACCTTGAGGAGTGAGTGGCACCAATACCAGGTCTACCGTGCTTGACTGGCTTGTACGAGATTGAGAACTCGGCAAGATAGTGGCTGATCATTTCTGGCTTGATTTCAACTGTATTGAAGGTCTTTCCATTGTACACTCCAATGACACTTCCAATCATCTCAGGGACGATGATCATGTTTCGCAGGTGGGTTTTGACAATTTCAGGCTTCTCGCCAGGTGGGGCCTCACGTTTCTGAAGTATCACACATATGAAAGGAATAAGAAAAGCAGAAAAAACATAGGCAAACAGATGGTAATACTAATGAATTCATGTTAACATAATAGACCACCAAAAGAAAAAGAGAATAAGCAATTTGAAAAGTTAATGTCCAAAGGCTGCTATAATACATGGGATATAATATATAATTCCACTGATAGACACATTCATACTTCAAATACTTCCACATCGTAATCACTTACCGCCTTACGCAGTTTCTTAATCAAAGCCATGGGCTTCCTCTTCAAACCCCGCTGGAACCTGTTCACTTAATCAAGCAAGTCACATATATTTCCCCAGAGAAAAATGAGCAAAATGTACAAACATAAAGTAGAAGAAAATTTATGAAGTTGCAGGAACAAGCAATGATAATGGTTGTTTAATTTGATATTTCTTTGTATCAAACCTCTATTATGGTTCAACAAATAAAACGAAATCAACAATATAGACCTTCAAGCAGGCACACACACCAATGAGTGCAAAAAAGCAATTCAAAGGCTAAAAACTACTTCAGCTGATACACAGGTAACAAAAATGCAGTAAAAATTCACACATGCTTTTTCAATACATATTCTTAAAGAGTTGCCAATTGCTGCTGGACTGACCTCATAAAAGAAATCATCTTAAAGATGCACATAACAAAGCACTTTAGTAAAAAATATGAATGGATTCTATTCACTACATAATGAAATTAAATGTCTTTAGAAGACACAAAAGCACTCACTAGAGTAACCAAACCAACAAAAATTTAATCTAGCATAATGAATATCAGGTTACACAAATCGAGATGATTAGACAAGCATCTATGAAACGTAATAATGAATTACAATAGCACAGCTAAGTCACTGGAATAGTAAGTTAAAAAGTACTGTATGCACCTGAAAATTCTACCTATCTATAAATCATGAAAGATCAAGTCTCGTGGACAATGGAATGTGCAAGCAGATAAATGGGTTTTAAAAAGCAATTCTACCCGTCAACATCCCACTCAATGCACTAAACAGAACAACACATAAGCCTCTCACCCCCCACTCTTTTAACGCAGAAACACATTTCAAATCTAGAAAAACGACACCATATGACACAAATTTCGTATTTTAGGATTGAAAATCACCTTCTGCGAGCACGAGCATGGAAAAGCTTGACGAGCTCATCAGTGGACATGTCGAGGAGGGCATCAAGATCAACACCCCTGAAGCTAAACTTCTTGAACGTTCTCTTCTTTGGCTGTCCTGCCGCTGTCTCTGGATCAACATCCGCCTGTACATATACATATGCATAGAAAATCTCAAAATCGAAAAATAATAAATCTGTTAATCTGCGAGTACAGAGAAAAGAAGAGATTTTACCATGGCTGTTTGTGGAGGTGGAATTCGCGGAAGAGGGAGACTGGGGTTTGAAATTGGAAGTGACGCGGCTAGGGTTTCTGAGGAATTTTATATGTAGTACGGAAAATTACGGGTCAGGGTAAGTGGAAACTATATGCCCAAAGCCCACATAAGGATATATGCACTTTTGTGTTTTGAGGGGAAAATTAGGGTGAAATTCTCGTATTTTTAGATGTGGAAACCCTACTTTTTTACTTGCATTTTAAAAATATATAGTTTAAATTTTTTTATACTAAAGTCAGATAATAATTTAAATTTTTAATAATAAATAATAATATTATGAATTTAAATTAATTTACACACCCATCCCCCTTATCTCATCCCTCGAGCCTAAAACATTTTTCTCCTTCTCTCTATCCTTTCCTCTCTTTTCACAAATTTCTTTTGCAGCAACCAAGCATCTTCGACAACTTATCATGAGGCATTGGTAACATAGCAGCGCTGAGCGAGTGCTGCACAATGCAGTCATCATTGCGCGCAGTTTGAGGGCTGCGCAGCGTTGCCTCGCCTCGCAATGCTAGAGTCGATGCAACTCCGTGACGTAGAGAAACTATGTTAGGTAGCGTCGCGCTGTAGCGCCTCTATGCACAGGGGTGTTGGTGTTGTGGCGGTGGGGTGGGGAAAATTTTTTTTTTGATCAATTATTTAAGAGTTGTGACAATAAATTGTTAAGTTTGTGATCAATAAATAATATGTAACATAAAATAATGTGTGATTGTGACTAAATTTGGAATTGTAACTCATAATTTCGTAAGTTGTGACCAATTAATTTAATAATTTGTGACTAAGAAATAATTTGTGAGCAATTAATTTGTTAATTTGTGACTGTGAAATAAATTGTGATTTATAAAATTTGTGATATGTGATGTACTTGTTGATGGTTCACAACACTAGCACCTTGGAAATTAATAGCAACAGCATATACATGGAGGGGATGTGTTTCCCTCTGCATTCTTTTAGTTTATAAGATTGTTAGCCCAAGATTGTTTCAAAATAAATTTGAATGCCTTTTTTTCTTCAAATTTCACGACAAGGTATATGATATTCTAACCTGTGACCATCTCCGAACAATTAGGACATCTTAAGATCTCTCAGTATCTCTACATTTTCCTCACATTTTGCTAAATGTAGAGCTATCTTATTATAATCTCCTTATGCAACTATATATGCAACATATTTATTTGCTTGTAGTAATGCCTTCGCCACAATGTTGGAACCATATCGTACAACACAAGGGAGAGCACTCTATCCAAATTCATTTACCCTTTTTATTGAAGTTGGATGTTTTTTCAACAACTCTTTTGTGAATCCAACAATTATCAAATTCATAAGTGAGCATAGTAGAGTACAACAAAGTCGTACTGTATTAAAATGATGAATACCAACGACCTTCTAATTTTCTATTGAATAGTAAGAATATCGAAACAAAAAAAGAGCAGCTCAAAAAATATCATCTTATTAAAGAGCAAAAGTATCTATAGTAATAAAATTAAAGACTTTTTCCTTCATATATCGTCTACTAAAGTACAATGGCTAAACAATTGACTCAAACAATGGTGACCATAAATGAAATTAACTCAACTTTAAAACTTACTTCTCCTGTTATATATAGCAATAGCATGTAGTGCAATTCTCACTTATGGGCAGTATAAGCCGACAAGGGACAATATTTCATTATGTGTATCCCACACAAAATTCTTCCATCATAAATAGCAAGAAACAATGGGATTTTCAATGAATTATTCACAATATTTACAATTTTTGGATGATCTTGAAGCATCATTGCAACCATTTTCAAGAGATCACTCGTTACTGATTCGTGCAACGAAGTATCTCTATTTTTATTTCTCATTGATAGAAACCGTTTCACCGTTTTACCGTCAGATTCAACCTTCTGATATGGACACTTTGTCCTTATCATTGTTGATCCGATAACAAATTTGTCATTTCTTACCACAATATGAAGAGTGGAATTTTCATTGAAATTCACTTCAAAGAGCAAGTATTCACGTGTTGAGGATTTTTTCGATATATTCTTGAGTCATTGAAATATGCAACAACGTAAAGTGGAATATTTTTGTTTGGCATCAAATGGTCGCTAAAATGTTGAATATGTTCTTTCAAAGCCAGTGTCCGAAAAAACAGTGCCTAGGTGACCGGCACAAAACGCCCCGCCTCGAGCTTTTTTTATTTTATTATTTTTTCATCATTAAATGATTTTTAGATTGATTTAAAATTTTAAAATAATATTAAAATAAGAAAATATTTTTTTATGCCTTTTTAAGCCTAAGTCAAAGCTTAACCTCCACGTTTCACCACGTTTTATACTTTTTAGAACACTGCTCAAAGCACTAAGATCGTCTTCTTGTGCAACTCAATACAATATAGGATTCATCTGCAAATGTGTGAAAAGATAGGTTTGTGTTAGAATATGAAAAGGAAAAGGAAAAGGAAAAGAAAAAGAGAGAAAAGCAACTTAATTTCATTGATTTTTTTCTAAACAAAGTCTATTATCTTCCATGAAACCGATAATAATGAGAATACATGGACATAAACACAATAAGGGCAGCAAGAGATAAGAGTGACTAGAAGTTGTTAGATATTTATACAATAAATATAGTATGTGAAAGAAATAATTAATTCAGATGAAGTGTCCAATGGGTGAAAATGTGGAATTTGTGTGGGAAGTCGGGGGTTCGAGTCACACCTCACGCATTATATTAAAAGGTCTTTGATTGGGCCTTGGGGCCTTGTGCTTTCTTGATCCAAATAAAATAAT
>CAIGRB010092856.1:0-11288 GCA_903798255.1 Fraxinus quadrangulata | reverse complement strand
AATTTTCATTGAAATTCACTTCAAAGAGCAAGTATTCACGTGTTGAGGATTTTTTCGATATATTCTTGAGTCATTGAAATATGCAACAACGTAAAGTGGAATATTTTTGTTTGGCATCAAATGGTCGCTAAAATGTTGAATATGTTCTTTCAAAGCCAGTGTCCGAAAAAACAGTGCCTAGGTGACCGGCACAAAACGCCCCGCCTCGAGCTTTTTTTATTTTATTATTTTTTCATCATTAAATGATTTTTAGATTGATTTAAAATTTTAAAATAATATTAAAATAAGAAAATATTTTTTATATCTTTTTACACCTAAGTCAAAGATTAACCTCCACGTTTCACCACGCTTTATTCTTTTTAGAACATTGCTCAAATCACTAAGATCGTCTTCTTGTGCAACTCAATACAATATAAGATTCATCTGCAAATGTGTGAAAGGATAGGTTTGTGTTAGAATATGAAAAGGAAAAGAAAAAAAAAAGGAAAAAAAAAACTTAATTTCATTGATTTTTTTTCTAAACAAAGTCCAATATCTTCCATGAAACCGATAATAATGAGAATACATGGACATAAACACAATACGGGCAGCAAGAGATAAAGACAGAGACATAAAGTGGGAAAATGAAAAGAATATAAAATAAAAGAAAGAAAAAGAAAAAGAAAAGAGTGATGCTATTTAGCATCATCGATGTTATAATACCAATTTAAGTGGCATTGAGTATCATTAAATAAAATATACAATTTAAATCAGGTGCGGACGCAAACATTTTGGATTAGGAGGCACAATCAAATTTGTAAAAAAATTATGAGATATTTTATTACAATGATTGTCTACGAATTCTCATACTTTTAGCATCGACTCCAATAAAATAACTAATACAAACAAGAAAATAACTTTAACTGCTAAAAGTAAATAATGTACATATTTTAAGCTTATATTTAAAACTGATACTACCAATCCAATTTATACAAACTACTAAAGGTACAACCTTTTGCACTACATCAATTCAGGAACACACCATTTTCTCCTGCTATCAATATCAAAAGCATTTTCATCGTAAAGAATAATAAATCCCTTACCAACAACAATATAATAAAAACAAACAATCCTTGAACAATTGACAAGGAAAAACATGTACTATCACTCTTTTAACCATTTCACTGGAAAATTTATTGGTGTAGTGGCATTCGTCAATCATCATTTGAGTGAGCGATCCAATCGATACGCTTCAGAGCAGCATTCTTGCTTCAAACTAAATATGAACAATCTTAACGTACTCACGAGAATTTAAATTAATTTCATTCAATTCGATTACCTTGGTGAAGAGTCGAACTCCATATTCAATGAAAACTTTAGCCAAGAAGAGATCATGAGCCAGTAATCTCTCTTTGAACCCACCAAACTTCATTAGCCAAGAAAGCAAACCAGACTTTTCCGATTCAAAATATCTCAACAAAATGGATCCAAGTATTCTTCCATCCTCAATGGCAAATCCTTTGGCAAACTCTCAAGACTCCTACTGGCCTCAGCCAATGCCATAAAAGCCTCGTCTTTGTTGTTCATCTTGCTATCACTCCCGTCATTGTTATCTCCACCCCCACCAATGCCGTTGTAAAAGTGCTACAAAATTAAACATAAAGATTCTTGCAATATTTTCAAATTAACTGTATGCACTCACTGTATGTTTAAACAAGATTTTAAGATTGGAAATTGGTAATTTTGTTTGAATGAGATACAGATCTTTGGAGCTTTTGCACTACCCTTCTTCGGATTTCGTTTTATAACATAAGAACTACGCCAATCTACAGTCGAGAAGATAAATGAACAATACAAAAAATGTTCTTTCAGCAAACCCATTCCCTGCAATCAACCAATTTTCTCAACAAACATGCCAGAAACAGATAAAAGAACGAAGAATTTTCTTCATTTCATTAGTAAATAAGCAGTCACTTTGTATGGCGGAATTTGACTCTGGTCGATCACTAGCACATCGTTCCACTCTATACATTTCAATTTACTATCCACTTACCATCCACAAAAATTCTACAACTCAAGAACACTTCAAAATATTACCTACCTTTCTGGACTTGAAAAGTATGCTAAACCGTATGCTTGTTAGGACATAGTTGAACATAAATAAATCATACAGATATGGGATAAAATTTCGATTTCTATCAAAATTAAGTCCAAAAAAATTAAATTAAATTTATAATTTGGAAAGGTTAAAAACTTTTCAAACTTTTCACTCCCAAATATGAATCCATAAGAATCATTTGGAGTTGTAAATATTCAATTTATTAGTCAAGTTTTAATTTTTACATCACATGGAAACTAGTATCATGAACAAGCACAAGGCCTGAAATCACAAGTTTTAATTTTTACACCATCAGCATGATACATGTTCCAGAAGTACATGCCAAGAGATGTCTTTCATTTTAAGCTCACCCCAGTCTGGGAGTCTCAACCACCCTCAATCGGAGGTATCATTCCTAGTTCTAGTCCAGCTGTTTTGTCCAGTCAAAAGGTTCCCAATCCCGAGCAAAACTTGCGGCAGCTTGCTTCTGCGTTTCCACGGATTCATGCTTCCGACGGCGATGCATGTCCTCGGCTGGCAGACGTAGCATACCTCTTATTACATTAAGCCCAAAGCTGCTCTTAAATTCTTTCTCATCGTCAATTACATGAACAAACCCCCTTTGCAATCCAAATTCAACATGGAAATACGGGAAATTCTTGGGGATTGAACCTCGCAGACCCTTTTCACTTGTATCAATGAGCTTCTTTGCGTTGTGTTGACTCCATTCATCTTCAGCTTCATCGATTGCCTGCAGTAACATGTTAGAAACTAAAAGTTGGCGTACCCAGAAAGCAAAAGCAAAAAATAAAATTATGTACACGAATTATTTGAACTTATTTCCAGTTTCAAGTTCTTTGTACAAGATAGCAATTCCACAGTTACCCTTCATACTTTGATCATAATCAATTTTTTAAGCTAAGGGTACTCATCCGGGCAGATTTTGGACAATGGTTGAAAAAACATACAAATACAGATCAGTAGGCGAGATTAAACAATTTTTGAAAATCAGAAAGTGCTATATATGGTAAATTCGAAAAAGAAGCCTAATGTGGATCCTTCTCACTGTCATATATTATGAATCTACATAGAATTCAATGGTATATGGTGTAAAGCTGGGAGTAAAAGTTTAAATGCATGTTTGGGAAGTGATTAAATTTAAAACTTAACGATTATAAATTATGAGTCCTACGGAATGTGGATAATAAGTAGGTAATAGTTGTACGTCCTACGGATAAGAAGTGTGTTTGTCGTTTGACCGACTTAGATTAAAATTCACTTCCCAAACATGCATTAAGAGGTATTTGCTTTCAAAATTAAAATCCGGGTGATAACGATCAGGAAAAATCATATACAAGAGAGTAAAAATGAGACAGCTTTACCTTCTTGAAGTAAACAGGTGCCTGCTTTGCAATTTCTTGGGGCACAGGAATGCACTCTACCAAACAATGGCGCCGCTGCTGTGCCAACCCCATTACTGTCTCAAGGAATACTACATCCTTCTCCTGATTTTTAAACATCATTATTAGGCATTTCTTGAAGTTCCGAATTTCATCCCACACATTATCATCAACAGATCTCGTGGATGATTCATGCTGTTCAGGCAAAAAGTAAAAATTACGGTTAATACAAAAATGATGACATCGTCAATAAAAACAACAGGTAAACTATGTTAGCAGCACAAAACTAGAATCATATTCTTTTAATCTACCATTAACCGATTTAGGCATTCAAATCACAAATTTATGTGCCATGTCTGCAAAGCAATTGAAAACTTGATTTTCCATCACGAATGTCAGCGGAGTAATAATTTCAGATATAAAAAATAGAGTTATTTGCATTTTTCAACATAATTCGGGGGCCAATAGTTTCTGCAATGTAAGAAAAGAGTAGTAACTTTATAATGCTTGAAACGACATTTCACAATAAAGTCATTTTTCATCTAGAGACGATTTAATATGAATAAGATGTAATTCTGAAAAAAAAAAATAATAATAAACAATTTTTTTTTTTTTTGGAAAAAGTGGATATTTATTCAGACAGAAGATACAGGTTCACCTGCAACGTTAAAATGCAACAATGACCCGGGACAACAGGCTGCATTTGAGGTAATGACAAGTAGGTAAAGTTTGCAATAGCAACGACCAGATGCTTAGGTCTTGTTGGATTCTCAAAGCAAAATTGACAACGCTCTTGCTGCGTGAAGAAGCGGTTTGCCGAATTAGATATCTCACTTGATTTATGATTGCCTCCCCCTCCTTTCTTGCGAGTTCTTTTCCTTGGACCATCATCATAATCATATTCATCATCTGCCTGACCGGATTTGCTATACCGATGATTACGCATAATTGTTTGAGCTAGATTCAAATCAGCATCCTCTTCTTTCTTCTTTTGTCGGGCAGAGACATCATTCATAATATACCTTCATAAAGTGAAAAGGCAATGAAATGAAGAAAGACGACAACAAGGACAACAACCACACCCAACAATTATGTAAAAGAAAAATCACCTGCTAGTAGTCCCATCAATTTGTGGTCTGCTTGACTCATTACCAACAACCCGTGTAGCTTTTATTTTCTCCGCTTCTTTCTGATTAAGAAAAGAGAATGTGAAGATTAGATTACTAAAAAGAAAACAACACTCTAGCTAATCATCAAAATGGAAATTGAAGACAAGTCACTACTTTAACACTACCCATCTTTGCATTTATGAGAAAGAAAAAGAGAAGCCTAACACCAAAAAATGCGGAGAATTCTCCGATTTCTTCAAATGGAGGAAGCAAAAGTAATAGTGTTAACGACACACTTGATTACAGTTAGCACTATCACCATATTTAACATAAAGAAAAAGCACTTGACGAAGAAGTTGTAGAAAAAAATACGGGAAATGATGATTACAATAACGTCACAAAATGAGGCAGATAATGAACGGAAGTTTCTCCACTAAAATTCACCTAGAACATGCATTAGAACTTAGCAAAGGCATTTTCCAGCTTCAATGCAGCTTATAGGAAGTAAAACCAATTGAAAATAAGAAATATTGATAACACTTGCTGCATTGCAAATAATTTGTTTAACATCAATCTTATCTTCAATAAACAAATATGAATGCAGAACCTCGTACTTAACTCTAAAAATTGTAACATTTATCATTGCAATATTTGCTTATCTTATCATTCTAACACAACAATGTTCCGATTTTAATCGAACACACACACGAGGTAAAAAGAAAAAGAAAAGAAGAGAAAATGGGTTGCATTTCCATTACCCAGCCCTGAGTTATAAAGTCGAAAATCATGGTACGAAATGGGTTGTTAACATAAATGTTATCCTGTTGGACAGAAAAGTACATGGCTAGAGGGCAAAAGTCCATATTCCTCCTAATACAAGCACCAAATAGAAGTTTGATTGATAAGCACCGCAGAAGAATTTCTCATGCAATGATAGGAGGTCTACAAATTTTACTATATCTATTATGAGAACAAAAATCATATTTTTATGAGAATCACCCTCTAGAAAACTGAAAGTTCTTTAAACTACCGAGTCAGTGGCCATTAGCCAGCACAAGGCTCCTGGCATAAAATCTTTCAATTTACTGAGGTGATCTAGTGGCTTTTCTGGTGGAAAAAGTTTCGGTAATACATAATCACCCTATTACAATACCCACTCTACAATGCAAGACCAATTTGGATACCACGTCAATGATCAATGAAATAAAACAAAAAGGCATATAGTTCATCTAAGATATTTCCTATCCAAATAAGAATGTCCCAGATTACAGGACCAAAGAAGTGTGGGACCTATGGGCAAACAAGTGTCCAGAACCACAAGAAGATAGAGAGATGTAATGTAAGATTATGCTTCCAGGCATTTTAAAGAGCCAGAGTAGCAAGTGATTGGGACACATGTTCAATGAACATAAAGTGAAAGGGAGAGAAGATGAAATTGATTCCTACCAAAAGTTTTTCAGCTTCTTCATGCTTTCCTTTCATACGGAGTTGAAAGGCTTTCGCAGCCAACTGATTTGCACTCACCGCTGGCATCACAGTTGATGTGTCTTCTTTAGATTCCTCAGATTCGTACCCAACTGATTTTGGGTCTGCTCTTTCCTCAGACTTAGTACGTGAAGAATTACTGAGATCAACAGATTTATCATTCTTCTGACGCGCAAATTTATGCATGAAGCTTCCATCATTATCAAAACTATTTAAGCTTGACATAGCAGCAGAGACAAGAGCAGAATCCTGAGTTGACAAACTTTGATTTCTGCGCTTCCCCCAGGATAAAGAATCTCGAACTTTGGGCACTCTCATTCTAGGATGCTGAGGGGTAACATCCACAGTGCTTTTCCTATCAGAATTCTGATAAAATAAAATCTATTAGTTGGCAAGACTAAAATCATCACATCTCAAGCAAGCTATTTCTATCTCATTCTGAAGAAAAAAAAAAAAAAATGATTATTGACATAAATTATAATCTTGGGACAAGAACTAATTTATGTAGCCAATCATTCAGAGTGCACTCCTTCCCCCAGCTGGGCTAGAAGAAAGGACACTATATACCAAGTTTTCAGCTTTCTTCTGATAGTAGCCGAAAATAGATTCAGAGTAAATAGAACATTGACCACAGTAAATATTTAATTGCTATATTAAAGTCAATTCAAATGGAGGATTACCTTCTCAACAGAACTATTATTTTCATTATTTATAATTGTCCTTTCTTCTTCAATTAACTCTTTCTTCCTATTTCTTATAGCATGAAGATGAGCATGAGTTGGTGCAACTGAACGAGAAGCCACAGAAGCTGCAAATTGACCCATAGAACCCCAACGCTCTTCAACCACCTGTGAGGAAACAAGTTCGTTATTCACTACTAGGTAATAGTTGAATTAACATTCGAATTAGAGAGCCATATCTACATACCTCCTCAAGCTTCCGTCCTTCACGAGCTGCTTGCTCTTGGGCTCTCTTCAAAGCTTTTAGCCTCCAGCTGGCACCTCCATCGCCAACAACTGCGGTTGATAAAAGGTGGCTCTCAGACTTTACTCCATCAGACTCTTCAGGATAACCACTCCCATCATCTTTAAAATATGGATTTAATTCTCTAGGATTCACCTTCTTAACCTGGACAATTAGTCAAAAAAAAAAAAAAACATTTGATTTATACGCATAAATCACCAGGCATCCAACTCAGATAAATGCTATATAAATACTATTACCTTAAGAAATCAATTGAACTAGTAACAGATATACAAATCACAAAAGTAAAGGCTGCAGCAGCAACAATTAAAAGCTTTATTCCCAAGAAATTTGGGATGACCGATACGAATCTTTCTTAGCCAATGCGTTCAGTGAGTTGCTACATTTATAGGAAAAACTAATGGTATAAATTCTTCATATCCATATTAAGCATATTTATTTTGGTCTATCACTCGCTAACTCGTTGTACTATGTTCATATTACTCCTGTGTACAGGAGCTTCTAACCATCTACACAAGACAACTGTGCCCGGATCATTTAAATTTTTCTAGCAACAGTATTACAAACCGTGAAACTTGCCTAATATGGAATAGATACAGACCTGGTAACATTACGTAGTCCCAAATTAGGGGTGAACCAACCGATTCTCCATGCCCTTCATTAAATATGAAACGAGCAGGTAACATCTTTTAAAGCATTAGATTTGTATTTACAATATTCTGAACTCTGAGACTGTTGGAACTTGTAAAATCCAATAGAAATGCACAGTAAGTGCTAACGTGGCAATAACATCTTGGACGTGATATTAGAAGTGGTTATGAAGTTCTGCGGAAAAAATTTAGGAAATCTTCACGGTATTCTCTTATCTTAGTTATTATAAACCCCCATAAATCAATACATACACAATACAGAAAACACATGTTTCAGGTCTGACCTCACTAATAATCATTCCCAGATTGCACTCATTCTGCCTCTTTCGTTTTTGTCTGGCCCTTTATACTAGTCTGACACCAATTTGAAAGCTCTATGAACCACATACAGTCTCTCTTCAGTATCCTTGTGAAATTTGCCCATGTTTGAGCTCCATTATTTGAGAATGGATTTTGTAAAAAGTGAACTTTAGAAGAGAATATAGTTAAAAAGCAAGGAAAAATTTTGCATTTACGTGCAAAATTATTTTAATGGGAGAATGTATTGTTAAAAATGAGTTTTTAAAGAATGGAGCTCAAATAGGGCCTTAACATTATACGACATCCAGAGTTCCACTCTCCTCCATCTTTCCCTCCCAAGAAAATACTAAATGGGAAAGTCCTTTTTCAACACCAATTTATTTTCATGGAACCCAGCCTCAACACCCTCGAATCCATTTATAAATCTATAGAATGAACACCACAGTAGAAATAAATGCAATAATATTTACTTGCGTAATATCGGTTTCTTTATTTCTTTGTTTTTGTATTTTTTTTTTAACTTGAAAATAACGTGGTAATTTAATCACAGTGAAGATCAGCCTTTCACCTGTACATTCAATGGAATCAAAAGATCATGCATAACATAATATTTTTTCCTTTTTTTTTAATAGAGGAATGTATGGCGGGTTACATTTAAGAACACGGGGACATATAATCCAGCCAACATTGGTATCACAAAAATTTGGGAGTTCACCTCTTCAGCTGAGGCTTCCTCTAGCAGCATGTCAGAAGCTTTGTCAGAAGTCTTCTCAGTATTGTCCTTAGGCCGAAGCATCCAGTCCAATCCCATTTCTTTCCTCACAATATTGCTGTAGTTTTGTGACAGAGATCCTTCACCATCATCTGATATACATGACAAAGAAAATTGACTCCTACAAAATGATAAGAGTACTAGTAACACTGAGGAATTAAGTTCCAAATAGAACAAATGATGAGATACATACCATACAAGTCACTATCCATGGTGTCATCCTTGCCTCCCCTTTTCTTATCCTTCTTCCAACTTCCCTTTCCTCCTTTATAATGCCCCCTTTCCTCGCTGGAATTTGCACTTCCAGAATCATATGGAGATCCATCTTCAGACAGATACTGTTTTTTCCGTCTCTCTGTCTTCTTCTTTGACCGACCCCTAAGTTCATCTCGAGAGCTACCATCATGTTTTTTCTTCTCACTTTTCAGACTCGTGCGTTTCTTGTGATCAATTTCGGAATCATTATCACTCCCACTTTCATCTAAATTTGAAGACAAATCCTCATCTGAAGCATACCACTTCTTTTTCTTTCTAGACCCACTTTTTATTCTTTCAAAGCCTTCATCATCAGAACTACTGTAACGTGAAGTCTTCTTTTTCCTTCTATCTTTCTCTTTTCTTCTGCCTGGTTTTCTTCTCTCCTTTTTACTGTCATCTGAGTTTTCATCCTTTGCCTAACAACTACCCAAATCAATACGAGTGCATAAAAAACAAACATTCTTGTGAACAGATATTCTATTTGTTTTAAATTAAATCCATCGGGCTATAAATTTTATGTTTAGATAAGTGCCAAAAAAAAAATTATATAAAAAAAAAGACAAATACAAGAGAAAAATAGTTTGTTAAAGTTACAAAAAATAGCTTGTAGACACACACATGATATAAAGTAGAGATTCTTGCTACATCACATCTGACACCTGCACACTTGCACACACACGCGCGCTCACATGTAGAAAGCCAATCAAGAACACATGTTGAATAATGTAGGGAAACATTGTGTCCTTACTTTATCGATTTGTTCCCGAGGTATAAACTTTAAACCTGAAAGCATGTTTCCTTTCCTGTTGTCACAGTATCAACAGGTCTGCAGAACAATGCCAACTGGTTAACTCTCGTGAACCCCAAAACAAACCAAACATAAGAAAGAAATGTGAGCTTATATAAGCCACAAGAATTTATAAGTCACTTTTTTTTTAATTAAATAACTTAAGAACCTACTACACATATAAATCCAATAATGCCTAGCGGAAAATTCCATGCTCAACCTAAAGTTATAAAAACATTTAAAAGAAAAAGGTCGAATAACACACATAGGAGAATTTATAAGTTCAGAACTAACAAATACGGCAATAAACTTACATGGGATTGAAGATCGAACCACAACTCCGAAATTCCGTTTGTTGAATTACATTTTATTAACTCCTTTATGCCACTAGAATTTATAACTCATTTTTTTTATAAATAACTTAAGAAACTATTACGCATAAATCTCAGAAAGCTAATGGAACTAAAAAATTCCATGCTCAACTTAAAAGTCATAGAAGCAAATTAAAAAAGAAAGCTCGAAGAACTAACGATGGCAGTAAAGAACTTACATGGGGTTGAAGATCGAAACACGACTCTGGAACTAAATTGGATAAATTACATTACATTAACCCCCACCCACTCCACAACCACGATTACCATTAAAAAAAAAAAAAAAAAACTTTTGATATCACCTCTCTGAAGTTTTTTTTTTTCCAACATGCAACCATCTAACTCGTTAACTGTATTTAAATTATCACCCACTCACCAAACAATAACCAAAAAATAATAATAATAATTAAAAAAGGTCGCCTAGTAGAAGTGCTAAAACATTCCAGATAAAAATTGGAAAATTGAGATCAAGAGGATTAATAATGTAAAGATCCCCATCCCATTCCAGACCTCTCTTCCCCACTGTCCTAAAATCCATGAATCTCAAACTATAATGAAGCCAAATTACATCCCAGTTCCAGCCTCCACGAATTAACTACTGACAACCTCAAGAAAATCAAAAGGCCCCTATAATTCACGAACTTAAATCATATTAAGTCATGATATCCCCTTAAATTTGTAAAACCCGAAATTATCTATTCAGGTTCGGCATGACCCCTAAATCCCTTCACATCCAGGATTCCAATTCATAGCAACCCACGCAATCAAATTCACTACAGAGACACCCCTCCACAAATTTTGAAACTTGAATAATTTTTATGCAACTAAAAAATAAAAACCCCCAATTCACAGTTCACACCGGCATAAACAGCAATAAGTATAAGGTCGAAAAGCTCGAAATAAAAATTAAGAAAATGAACAGGATAATTTCGTAGCAAAACTTGCCTGATAGCGAGTTAATTATAGGTTGTCTAACTGAAGAACTACGGCGGAGGAGGACAAAGGAAGTGGCTGGGGCGTTAGGATAGAAGGGTGTGCTTCAGGCGGATCTCTCCCCAAAAATCAGATTTTAAGTTCTAATTTTCAAAAATCAAA
>CAIGRB010092833.1:36396-81266 GCA_903798255.1 Fraxinus quadrangulata | reverse complement strand
CTATTTTTCAAATATATTTTATGAAAAAATAATTATAAAAATGTTTTGTGTTGTAATTTCTTTGTTAGTAGTTCAATCAACAGCAATAGATAAAGTAGCCAGACATCAAGATTACATTTCATCAATAATTGATTAATAATTCAAGGACTAGACAAAGGATACAGGACAAGAAAACAAATAAAGAAGTTGTCCATTTTTGCCCAGTTGAGAAAATGCAGGTCATGGTCACACAAACTGGCCTGCACCCATACCATACCACTCTTGATGTCCTCAACATGTTACATAGGAAAGTAATTTTTACTGCAGTTAACATTAGTTATTGACCTCGACTTAAATTTTAATCTAGTTTTTTAGCTTAACCAAGCAGGGGCTATATATTCTGTGCAAAGTTACTAATAATTCTATAAATTCCAGCTATGTGTTGTGTAAAATTTCGTTATTATTGATTGTACTTGCAGGATTATTTAATTCAGTATTTTGTGTATATATGATCGACATGTTGAGAGTCACGCATAAAGTTTATGCATATCAGTGAATTACATTTAACGACACGTGAGATTAATATTTTTGCTAACATAAGAACTAATGTATGTACATTCTCAAAATGTCGAAGTATTACACAATATGTTATTTGAATAATAACAAGATTATGCATGATTAGAATACCATAAAACTAAAAAATAAAAATAAAAGTTAAAATCTTAGTATTCAGTTATAAACATGCCATTCCAAGTATCCAATGCTGGGAATAACTTGTACAGTAACCACAAATTACCATAAGATATTAAGCATTCAACTTTTGCACAAGATTACAAAAATCCAACTTGTACACCATTGTTACTTTTCACTCTCTTCCACTCAATCAATCTCCCAACTCCAACCTCACATTCTCTCTTTATATAGGACACCTTCATTTCAACAATGGCACCATACTCTAAGCCTAGTGTTCCAAGCCAGCAACAATGTGTTCCAAGCCAGCAACAATGGCTGCCAACAATCTTTTCTCGATCGTTTTGATCTTCTCCTTCCTCTTTTTCGTCACGTTAACTAGTGGATGTCGCACATGCATCCCAAAGGCGCCACCAGCAAGCTCCTTCTGCCCTAGGGACACGTTGAAGCTTGGCGCCTGCGTCGACCTCCTCGGACTCGTCAACGCTGTTGTCGGGACCCCACCATCAGACCAATGCTGTGCTGTGCTAGAAGGTTTGGCTGACTTGGAAGTTGCAGCTTGTCTTTGTACTACCATTAAGGCTAATGTACTTGGAATTAACTTGAATGTGCCAGTAGCACTTAGTGTGCTGGTCAGTGCTTGTGGCAAAACCATTCCTCCAGGCTTCAAGTGTGTATAGATCAAAATTCCAAGTTCAAGCCCTCAATTGATGTGTTTTTCAGAGTTTTAAGCCTCATTTGGTGTGTTTTTTCAGTCAAAGTGTTTTGTCCGTCGGGTAACACTTCACATGATATGATTAGAAAAAAAAAGTTAAAATCTTATCCTAATGTAAAGTGTTGTCGAGTACTACCGAACGTTTCCTTAGTGTGGGAAAAAATCTATTATGATTAAAAAGAGAATATTGCTGCTGTTTGCTTAATTCTATATGTTCTACCCTCAGGTCAATTTTTATTAATTTCTTTTTTAAGATTATGTGATTTGGCCTAATAAAAGGCAGATTTAATTGTTCGTCGTTGTTGTTTGTTACTAATTTTCTTGAATTGATGATATTCAGCCCTTGTTAGGTAGAAATTAAAATCGGGGTTTAAGCAGATTTTGATAAAAATTGATAAAATATGTGGTTAAAAAGTTGTAGATCCCATAAATTATGTGGTTAAAATTAATCATTGACTTTGAATTTGATAAATATCTAAATTTTAATTTGTATCAAATGGAGGCTCAATTTATTATGATATATTTAGTTCATACCCATGGAAGGAAAATTCATTAAAAGGATCTACAAATCTCCCCACCTGATTATAGTTTGGCACATCGACGAAAAAATTTCTAGTACTCCCAAAATATGCAACTCAATAACTATGCGTCTTTAATCTCAATTATTTATTGAGTCATAACTATTCAATACACATGTCAATTAAACAGTGTCCGAAATGCTATATACCACGGGAGTTCCCGTCAACATATTTGGTTCAATTGTCCTCCCACCCCCACCTAGTACTATTCTCGGAATATGCAACTTAATATCGTATGTCTTAGTCTCAATTAAATATTGAGTCCTAATTATTTAATACACACGTCAATTAAATAATGACGATAGTAACTCCATACTCCAGAGTTCAGCCAACGTATTTGGTTCAGCATCCCCATCTGCATCCCAACCCACTGTCCAATTCAAACACATATGCATACCATAAAAAGTTCCAAAGATTCTTAAGGGAGGAAAACAAAGCCCTCAGAATAACGAGTCTCGCAGAAAAGAAATCCAATTCCATCATTAATCAATTCATTTTCTAAAATATACAAAAATTTACGAAGAGCATCAACCTACTCAACTCTAATCACTCTATAATGAACACGAGTTCTCAGTAGTAGTTCTCTTAACCTATTCATGGAGACGAATTCATCCAACGCAGTTCTACCAAAGTCATTGAAGGCGAAAAAAATTCATTGTTTCTAAGTAATTATCTCGATCAATGTAACTGCAGCAAAAACGAGGAAGAGGGAGCCACCAATGTAAGCAATAACCTGTTCAATAGACAAAAGTTGATTATCAATCGGAATAACTTAAAATGAGAAGAAACTTCGAGAAATTGAGAATTAATGGTGTCATAGATTCTCAAGCACAGTCGTTATGGTTGAAAACGGAACGAGCAGCTGAAGTCAAACACTTTATCTAGTATATGTTAAGGTGAGTGTTTACTCGTCTGTTGGAGGCATGCATGCGACTGTCTGACTGTTAAACAATGATCTGAGCCATATGATTCAGAAGGACGGATACTAATATGCAATCGAGAAAATGCAATTATGCAACGACGTGTTGATAGGGTGAATACTTGTTCATTTATACCATGTTTAGTTGATTAATAACAGCACAGGAAGCTACCTTCTCGGATAAGTATGTCCCCAGAAAAGAACCTCCTAGAACAGCGAGCTGCAGATATAAATTGGTATTAATCAGCATAATATGCATATATATAAGATGAATTGCCGTTTGTGAAAAACAATGAAGTACTCGAGACTCCAGAGATAAAACTGCACTGCACACATTTTATTTCAAGATGGCATAATATTGTTTTATGAGTGAAGTGTTGTGTGCGTTTCCATTATGCTCCTACGAAAATAGAAACAGGCTACAGCTGAAGGTTTTAATTTGAAACTTGAATTTACCAATGTCGCAGCTCCATGACCAGCTAATGCCCCCGCAATTACCCCAAGAGGCGATGAGGCCGCAGCAAGTGCTGAAAGAGAAATTATCGCATTAATGCTGGTTGATACAGAATGCAACTTGCATGTCAACTTAAAAAATTTGGATACTGCAATTTCATTCTACACTGATACTTCGATGACAAACAAAATAAATAAAAACTTCACCAGTTACATGCAGGAATAAAAAATACTCCTTTCAAAAAATTTCCTCTCATCTTTTTGAGGATGATTCGTGTCGTATTTTTCAGATGGTAGTTTCTTGGATTCCTAAGTGTAATATTGTACGATGTTGAGACTGTTAAAATAAAAGCAGCGTCCATTTTTGTTCTTGACATGCAAACTTGACTGTCCCGAAAGAATATAGACTTCTTAACTAGTTGTTGCAGTATATTATGAGAAATTATGAGTTTAGTACTCTGGTTATATGGATTTAGATACTATGTAACGAAGTTTTCTACTCACCAATTGTAGAGAAAAATGATTTGTCACCCCATTCAGCAACAAAAACTAGCAAGAAAGTGCTGAAGACTGTGTTTGCAGCAGCCAAAATACCCTCACCAGATCCGGAAAGTTCTGAAACTGCCATCTCAGCCTGGATTGTAAACCAAACATTTCTACAGTTAGGAGTGTGAGCTTCTCACACAAAACAATTTTGGCATATTTGGTAAGATGGATTATATAATAAATAGCACTTGACAATATAAAACAAGAAAAACAGTTCAAACACGTTCCTCGTATTAAACATGCACTTGAGTCATGAATTTTTTTTATTCTTATTTTTTGGATCTACTCATTTCTTATTAATACATTTTATTCTCCAATAGAATCTAAGATGCCTTTTATGAATAAATTCAACCACTAAACATACACAAGACACAGCTAATCTTCTACATATTCTCATCATAAATATTTGACAATTTAGTCAATTATTAGTGCATGAAGAATCTGGACGAACTCTGGGTGATTATTCATTTACCAGAGAGAGGAGTAGAAAGATTACAGATTTAAATATTTTAGTTTCCACACTTTGATGTGTATAATGGACCATTTTAACAATGTAGTCTGATAAAGATGCAGAAAAGTCACTAGAAATAATTATTTATGATCAAATAAATTTACATGTGTTTGTGTAAATGCACAAAATATTAATAGCGATTATGCCCCCCTTGGATCCTATCCATAGTACACCCGTGCAACTTGGAGCCAATTTGCTATTTCATGTAACATCTCAAAAGTGTAAACACTTAGCATCAGGATTGATTTTGGCTAAAGTATCAACTAGATCTTCTCATTACTAGGCAGAAGACTCACCTCCTTTTGTTCTTCTTCTGCTTTTAGGCCATCACCAGAGGAGGCTTCAAGTAAGGACGAAATACCAAAATATACCTGTGATCGGACAAAATATCCATGCGAGTCAGTTTCAACAAAATTGAAGGTTTTTTTTTCTTTTTATGTTCTCGAGGCATAATACAAATGTCAAATGGTCCATGACGATTAGCTAGGTCTCAAATGGACTACCAGAAGACAAACTGCAGCAAGATCGTCAATGGGCAAATTAGCATCACCAAACCTGCATTCATGAAACCATGAAAAGTTGAAATCTGATATGCATATCAGTTTCCTGTCAGAGCTTGTAAAGGAAATATTTCAAAGGAATGTGATATATAAACAAAGGTAAGTTATTCATTAGCGGCTGCCTGATATAAAGATTATGGCAGAAAATGCAAGGTAAAAAAAAAAAAAAACAGAAACATTTAATTGCAGAAGTTGTAGAGGTGTGGGTGTGCTGGTGTCAATTTTTTTTTACTGAACACGTCAAAATATAGCATCTCTTTGGATGCATGCTGCAGGACATGTTTTTTGGTTTTGGACTTCATGGACCTTATGTCCCATAAATATTTGGTTAGCCTTTTAGCCCTTTTTTTCTGTTTCAAAAATTAGTGAAAAAAGTATAAAATCGCAAAACGTCTGATATGGTGTTTCCACCATTTTTTATTGAGTTCTCTTTACTTCCAGAATATCATATTCCAAACAGTCCTAGTGGAAGAAATTATATTCACGAAGTTTTTACTGGTTTCCAGAATTAATAATAATGCATAAATTAAAAATCAGCTACCAATGTGAGAATATAAACTCAACTTGGTTTAGCTCCTTAAATATATATAAGATAAAGAAAGTTAACCTGAATGGAAGGATACCGTCAACAAAGTGAAAAGTTCGTCCAAGAACAACAGATATGATTGTCATTACCCTGCTCATGATACAAGAAGCCAACTGTGAGTACAAAGGAAATAAATGTTACCGAAATTTCAAGTCAAGTACAATAAATGAATTTCCACGCTGAAGATAGGAAAATTATCATGGAATCTAGTAGTAATGTCATTGTTTTTGAAGATTGAATATGGTAATTTTCTCATGTTTGAAAAATATCAAAGATTTTCTGAATGATCCTCGAGAATCTGTCCAAACAAGAAAAATATGCTCCTTTATAACATGATTTTAGAACTACCTTTAATGCATTGAACCATACAAGAGAAATTATAAGGCTCGACTAGCAACTCGCCAGGAACTTTATTAGTCTTGGCTAAAACTTCCACAATCATTTACATGTAATTTTAAAGGTAAAGAAATTCGGTTCCCATAGTATATATGCGATAACATTATTCGGCAAACAGAAGGAATCTACATTGAACCACTTCATGAGAAGCTTAATCTCTTAGAGGGGAGACAAATTCATTTATTTAATTTTTTGTTCAACACGCCCCTCATATGCAGATGAGATTTGTATTTTAATCACGGGCCTGATGAAGTGCACAAAAGAACTTACGCAAGGGCTCCAAAAGTCCCAAGGAAGATAACAGCAGACGAGTTCCTAGCAGCTAAAAGTGCCTGATCAGGAGAGCAAGAGGAAATATCAAAAGGTAATTTCTCATTATCTAATGGTAGACATGGAGCAGGGTTCATTTGCACATATATATGGATAGAAATTTGTCTATCTGCAATTCATCGCATTTTATAATGAGGCCTTTGGACTTATTCTTTCACCAAAATGCATAGAGACTAACATTTGTACAAGTATATGATCTATAAATTAAGTATGGGAAAGAACTTCATGAACCATCAAACTGGATATTAATAATATCTTACAGCGATAAAGAAGGTTTTGTCCCCAAGTTCAGAAAAAAATATCAGCAAGAATGCCTGCAAAATAAGGATTGCATTCATTAAATTAGCCAGTATTCTTGCAAGAAGGGTGATATTTCAGTAACTCAATTCACAAGAAAAGGGAAACATAACAAAGAAAAAAGTCGGAAGGAGGCGGTATGCACAAGAACTATTTCATTGGAATGCAATTTAGAAAGACATGAAACGGCAACACGTAAATCTAAAGAAGCTCTAAAATGTGATTTGAAAAATCAAATAAAACCCAAACGAAATTTCCATGCTATGGCCAACATGCCCTTAGTAGAAGAAAAGACTTGTATAATGAAATTCATCACATAAATGATCATGAACCTGTTTGAAAATGGATCATCTCTATTCAGTACCCAAAACCCCTAGGAAACCATTTTGGCTTTTCCACAAAATTTCTAACTAAAAGGGTGTCTGCGTCATTTAAGTTTTATACGGATGACAACCTTTGGTGGATATGATAACAAAGCACTTGACCTTCCAGATTCAGAATAATAAGGTATAATAATGATACCAGAAATAGATGATACACCCACACGTGCAGAGGTTACACTGTAGTATATGAACATCTCTGGATAATAATTACCACAGACTTTAAGAAAATACAGAAACAAAATAGAACAAGTGGTATTTCACTAAAGAAAATAATGCAACAGCACTATATAATCATATAGGAAATCGAGTGAATTTTTTGAGTAAGAATAACCAAAAGTTTCCATATATTCTCAAAGTGTGGATTAAGAAAATTGCACCTAGAGCAACATAGATTTCATGCATGATAATATTAGAAGTTACAGGGAGATTTTCCTAACTGAAGCAAAACCTGAGCTAATATCGCCGAGATCCCCTAAATATGGAATTGATTGCAATCCACTACCAATCTCTGAACCTGCAATTGCTTGTTGAGTGCTTTGCAGAGTTAAAAATCCCAACATCAGCATAAATTTCAAATGGCTATGTGATGGAGAAGTCAGAACTAAGAAATCCAAGGACTTTCGACTTCTCTTCCTTGAATTATTTGATGAAGTTAATTTTCTTGTAATATTGCAGCCCACACCAGTACGAGACAACAGAGTAAGGTTGCAACTCTTGCACTTTCTGCTTTTAAGTTCCTATGCCACAAGTTAGCATTTCATTGAACTAAATAAAAAATTAAACAGCTTTTGGCAATAATATCATTAATCAACAAAAAACTTGTAAAATGGAAAGAAACAAAAATGGAAATGGTATTCGTTATAAGAAGCTTTGATCAAAGAAATCACGTATATATTAAATCACCTGATATGAAAGCTTGTTACAGAAGAAGTGAATATTTTTTCTCTATATTTATATTTTCAACACGTTTTCTCACATGGATGCATGATTTATTTTTTACTCGAGGCCTGACACATTAAATTTCCATAATTGGGTGGCACTAAAACTCGAACCTCAAAAACTTGAGACTTTGTAATATAGTCTTAAATTACCTCATCTAAAAGTTTAAGTTGTTGGATAGCAAAGAAATTACTTTATCTGAATTTATATCTTCACCTCATCTAAAAGCTTAAAATGTTGCAGAAAGCGCAAACTTAATTATTCAAACTGCCTTAAACATATCCTTCAGTGCAGGTCTGATTTCTTTTTAATCAAAAGCCTGAGACATGCACATTGACAGCGAGACTTGAATATAAGACCTCTTCCTACTTCATATTGTGTTTAACCACCTCATTTAAAAGTTTAAACCATTAGAGAGATGAGAAACTTTGTCTTCAACAAGGACAAGATGCTGCACAATGGTGCACATGCACATGGAAGTACAAATTTTCAAGTGCAAGAAGATTTAATCTCAACCTGCTCCGAGGAATTGACCGTAGAAGATGGGAACCGGGAATCACTAGAAGACTCTCCAGCAAAAATCTTCCCTATAAACAAATAACAAATTAGCTACATCATATTGATAAAGGTGTTGCACAAGCTAAAATTTGTCATGTATATTTAGTTCATCTCAGTGGGGAAGGGAATAGGGGATTGTTTACCAAACAGAATTTCTCAGGAATACTATGTTTTCTGGTTCTTAGATTTTATTAATTTCGCAAATTTCATAGGTGTGTACAACACACACCATACACGGTATGACTGGTCTGAGATTTTTTTACTAAGTACACTCTTTCCACATTAAAAACATTTGTGGTCACTGAACTTTGAGCAAAAATTGCCAAGTTAATCGCTAAACTTACACTTTTTTCCAAGTTGATCATTGAGCTCAAACTTTGTAACAATTGGATCATTGAACTCAAACATTTGTTACAATTTAGTCACTCCATCCAGTTTCGTTTGTTTGGCTAACGTAAAATTTAATGTGCCAGTTTAATTGGCAAATATTTAGATTGTTGTGTCGTGTGGTGTCTTATGTTAATCAAACTGACATTATAGATGGAGTCATCAAGTTGTGACAAAGTTTAAGTTTAATCCCACCCTCTCCCCTGTTTTCAAACTTAATTCTAATTATGAAAAGCAAATAAATTTGAATTATTAGAGTTTAAAAGCCCATAGACTAATCATTATAAGAATTGGAAATTCAGAAGAATTCAAATCTTGCCAAACGTCAGACATTGAGCTCTGAAAACTAAAGATGAACATTAAATTTAAAGTCCACAGAACAGATTAGACCCTTCAATCAATCCCAGTTCACATCCAGTTAAAATTACCCAAAAAAATAAAAAAAATAAAGATGTACTATCACTACTACAGCACCAAGAATGCAAATGCAACCCATTTACAAAAAAAAATTATCATCCAAATATTGGGAAACCGTATCAAACCGATTATATAGTGACATTTAAAGAAAACAAAAATCTTTGCTACAATACAGAGGCATGAATATAACAACTTTGTTTACCAAGAAAGGACAGTAGTAAAATTACTTGAGAAGTTGGGGTGGCTTGTGAAGAAGAAAGTGAGACGGGGATTTTTCCTCTGCTCCGCATTAGAACTCCAGGGAAATGCAGTGAAGCAAACCCCTGGAAGAGTAACCATTTTTATGAAAGCAATTCAGTTTTGGGGAAGATGAATGGATAGAGGAAAGAATTGTAAGGCGCCAAGACAAACCATTAGATAGTGTCAGTTTGTTGATAACATAGGGGTGGAACTGTGCAGGTTGTTACGTGTGGTGGGAGATCAGCTTTCTTGAACGGTGATTATTGATTGGTATTATATGTGGGACCAACCAGAATTCGCCCCAAAAAATAAATAAATAAACATGAAAACAAATCCGTAACATAAAGCAAATGAATAAGGATCATGATCCATACCATAGGGGTTCACGTAATGGTCACGTGATCGGCCCCTATTGGAGGGGTGCCGGGTGGAATCATGATCCATAAGGGTACGTGGCCATTATGTGAAAGTTTATGGATAATGCTATGTATACATAACATTATCTAATGAATAATGCTATTCATCCCAAGTCTTTGCGTACCTTGCAATTTTTCGGGAATTGCTACTTACATTTTTACATGTTCATTCTATTATGTATTTATTCCTATTAAAATTTTATAAAATTATTGTTTTTATCTACGTCGCATTTTAGTTTTGTCCCTATAAATTCATTCATTTAAAAACTATAGATATACACAAATTTTATATATTTATCACATTCTAAATACATCACTGTTACAATTTCAAAATTTTAAAAAATCACTATATTCATCCACAATACATATAACATCAAGATGGTATTCTCCTGTGTCATTCCGATATACATCAGTTCGAAGATTGTACAAATTTTATTCGAAGTAATAAATTTCTGTGATATTTATTACTGTGTTCGTAAACAATTACTAAAATTGACATTGATTATAATGATGTTCTTTTAATTGTAAAATTTATTTTTACTTCTGTAAACAACACGTATTATTATCAAATATTTTTGAGACAGTACATTTTATTTTAGAAAGAACAAATTAAGATATGTTAAATTTCAAAATTTATAAAATTATAAAATAAAGCATAGTCTATATAATTAACTATGGTTAAATTTGGTAATTATTTTAATTATAGTAGTTGGAGAAACTAAAAGCAGAATGTGAAAAGCTACCATTTATTATTTCTCAAAATTTATCAAGCACTTAAAACTTGTGATTATTTAAGAATAAGAAGCTGAGCTCTAAAATCAATCCCAAATATGCCTTAATGAACTAAAATATAATACATTTTAGCTAATTTTTACTTGAATAGTAAAAAGTATAACACCTTGTTTTACATAAATTTACAAATACAATTTTCTTATAAGTTTGTGTTTGCTAATATGTAAATTATTTGTACACAATAAATATAGTTAATTAATAATTAAAAATCATTTACACCAAATTCTTCAATAAATTTTAGGCTTAAATTTTGTCTATGCTATCGTCATATAACTCACGAGTCTATGCTATTATCTCAAAATTAAATAACAATTTAAGAAAATTCATTGAGTATTTAAAAAAACAATGTATAGCTACGTACTATTTTTCAATTATTAAACTAAAAATATAAATAATGAACAAATACTTAATATAAATATAATAATGAACAAATGTTAATATAAAATTATTTTATCCAAATCATTAAAACTTAGGGATAATTGAAGCTGCAATCACAAACCTTTCATTTTTATATAGACTTTACTCAAGCCATTGTTTGATCCCTATTATTTTTAAAATACATTTTTCTCTCTTTTCTTTTCAACTATACATTTTTCAATAAATAATATTATAGTCAAACTCAAAATTTTTTCTTATTTTTTAACCATACATTCTCCATCAATCTACTGTTCAAAAATATATTTTTTTTTTCCAAATAATGAGCTCAAACAAGAGCCAAACATTTCATTCGTGTCACTCATAGTCCCACACCTTTAATTTAATTGCAGCAAAAAGACAATTGGATGGTTTTTGTCCATAAATCTGTTAGTTGACCCTAAAACTTGACTTTGACCAAATTGTGACCAACTTTAAAAGAGGTAAAATTGTAATTTTAGATTTTTCATATTAAATAATTAAACAAGAAAAAAAGGAATTTGTTAAAAGTTCTTCTTCTTCCCAACACTCATCCACCCCTACCTCTCCTAACCACAATCAAACCAAATACCAAAATCCATCCACCCTACTGCATCGTGCGACCACCACCCACCAACCCACACGTAGCACCGCAACTGCCATCAATGCCACCACAAACATCTGTATACTCAATAGAATGTGATAACAATCGGAAGAAATTAACAATTTCGGAAGCTAAATTCAACATTTGGAAAGTTTAGGAACTCAATTGCAAATTTTAAAAACTTGATTCGGATCAATGTAAGATGATTATGGAGTACGAGGATTGAAATGTAATTAATTAAAGACGAAGGACCAAGTATGTAAATAGCGAAGAACTCAAGCTGGACAAAAAGAAAAATTGAGGATTAGCATGAACGAAGAGGAAAGTATACCCCTTGCGATCGAAAGGTGGCAAAAAAAATTGTACAACACAAGTCAACGAATAAAGTTGTGCGATCGCACAAGCATTTTCAAGCAAAACATATTTATTTTCCACTTCAAGTCAACTTTTAATTGGAAAGCAATTTGTACATGAGATTTCACGTAATTATTGAATCTAATTGGAGAAGCGGATAATTTGACATCAAATTCATAAAATTACCAGGAGATTGAAGAATTGGATTCAAGAAGGTTGATGAAGATTTGTTGAAAAGATTGAAGTTTTCAGGATTATCTTCTACCTTCTTTGTACAATTTAATTTTGGGTGAAGTGCTATAACTCTAATATGTACTTTTGTTATGAGATGATGCTTGACTAATCATATAGATGCTAGGATAATGTTGAACGATGCTTTTTGACATTAAATACGTGTTTGGTTTTAAACGATTGTTAGAATTTTAAATACATTTTCAATTATTTGATCACTTATTGAGCTACTTTGTGATTTCTACTGAAATTTGCATGAAGGAATATGAATTATAGCATATAGTAACGATCATTGTAAAGTCTAATACATGATAGAAATATACAATTATCCTTTGTTTGATCTTATAAATGTTATTGTAATTTAATACATCTTTATATGTTAGCATCCTTCGTAGAGGTATTGTAAGATCATATGTAAATATACATTTAATTCTAATTGAGAAAGATTATTAAACAAAATAAAAACATTGATCTTAATATCCAAATAAATCTTATTAATTAGTGAAGCTGAAATTAAAATGGAAAAATGTAAAGGGATTTGAAGTCTTACTGCTTGCCCTTGATTGAGTTTCAGATCTGTTTCTCAAGTAATTATATTAGTTATAGATTTAAGTTTGTTAATACAGTTCATCCATAAAGTTAGGTTGTAATTGGAACTAGATTAAATACTTAGTCATCATCAGATTGATAATTAGACCCACGTCCACTTTATTATTTGTTTACTCATCCACTTACGAGAATTTATAACAGTAACAGACCGCTAAGATAAAGGTTGAATGTGTAATGTGCGCTGTTTCGGGGGATTACACTTGGTCTATTTGCATATCTTAAAAATAGCATATGGCTCAAAAAATCAAGTGTTTGCTTCAATATTGTAGACTTGAAATATAATTATGTTGAATTTACATTCATTATTCCACATAGATGGATATATAATTATGTTATTTTACATTCAGATATGGTTAATATTGGTTAATCAACTAGTGGGAATATTAATATATAACAACATCCTTTAGTGATATAATTATAAAGGGCAAAAAAAAATCCATGTTTAATTTAAATAAAAATAAAAATTTTTAGTTGATTTCATAAAAGTTGATAAAATACATTTTTAAAAATTCGTGATTCTTTTAAAATGTGTTGTTAAAATTAATTGTTCACTTTGATTTTGATTTAAATTTACTTTTATAGCTGAATGAACGAGATTTAGCACTTGTTTAATTGTCATTATTTTGATAAAATAGAGTTTTAAATAGTAATATTTTTGAGACCGTGTGATTAAAAAGTATAGAAAAATTTTCAGTTTATTTATGAAATGCAACGAATATTTATATAAGCCAATAATATGTTTAGAACTCTTTATAGACTTTAGATAAAGTGTAGGCCCCATTAATCCTGTGATATGTATATAGGTCCCACCGAGTAGCTGTCCTTCCCCGCGAAACTTATTTGCTTTGGTGGTAATAGCAATCTACACGTGTCACTATTTCACGCTTCCACAAAAATCCAACCCCAAATTGCATTTCGGATTGGTGCAGTTTCTTGCAATCCCTCAACCGCCTTTTGTATTTTGTTTAAAAAGGGTTCATGACACTGCGTGTACAAATTTGATAGTCTTATGCTCATATTACAAGAATGGTAAAAATTTGTGAACTGTGGTTTTTCCTGGATGCCAAGTGTCATTCTTGTTCCGTTTTCTACTGGTCTTTTGCCGAGTTTATGTTCACCTGTCTTGCAAACGAACATCATTGTCATCTAAAATACCATAAAAGATGATATCTAATTTATTAGAAATACTCTATTTAATTTTAACTTTTATATGTTTTCAGAATACCTGAAAGATACTTGTCATTGCAGAAAGAATATGAAGACATAAGTTTTCCACTATGATATGTACACATGTAGATTGGAAGACGATGGTCTAATATCGTATCATTATAATATACGACTATTGAGATATCTTGACTTTCGCTTTATGAATTATTTGTCATGCGACTTTTGCGAACTTTGTTACAATAAATTTATTTATTGCCAAAATGGGATCACGGACTATCATCAAATTTTCATTGAAGATTATGTCAGTAAATTTTTTATGCAGCAATTAACACGTCGCTTATAGTTAAGGGTAATTTGACAAACTTAATTGCGATTGTAATTTTCAATCTATATCTATATTCGCAATTTTATTTTCAGATTCCAATTATTATTTCTAGATATTACTATTTTTAATTTTTCACGATGATCACTAATTTATATAAGGTTAAGATAGGAATGTCAAGAAACAAAGTCTGAAAATATAATAAAAGTGTAAAAGAAGATAAAAATTGGAGACCGATTTTCCGAACTTTTTACATATATATAAAGTCGCATATGCCCAAGTGATCCCGACATTATATGAAATTGGAGAATACTGTAGTGGATATACTGTAGTGCATTAGCCTCATCTCTCTCTCTCTCTCTCTCTCTCTCTCGTACTTTGTTTCCGTCCACTGCAATCCCTTACCGCACCTTCAAGTCTTCCTATCTATATATACACATACATACGTATATATACATTCTCTTCTTCCATCATATCAATACATAATAATAAATGTACGTGAGATCCAGTTCAGATCAGATATGCTGGAAAAATAAAGCATGGCGCTCTCTGCGTCTTTCGCACCCAATCAACTTTTTCAGGTTCTTATCTCTCTGTATTACCAGTGCTTGTGTGCGTCGCACGATTTTTTTTTTTGTTATTCATAATTTTCGCGGCCTCAATTTGTGGTCTATAATAAGAGTAAATGATTTTGGCTTGTTTTCGAATTTCATGATTTTTTTGCTGACTATTTTTGATTAATAACTGGAATTTTGGTTGTATTGATTTTTAATATTTCGTTTTTGAAGATAATTGTTTTAATAATTGCATTATTCACAATTCTTTGATTAATTTGGGGTGCAAACTAAAACAAAAGAGAGTGATAATATACCGAAAGATGCAATTTGTCTAGTATCTGTATAACAGGTTTAACCTTGGTAAAAGAGGCATAATTGTTTAGGTATTAGCTGAGTTATTTTCCACGTGTTTGTGGAGAAAGCGAGTAGTAAGCTGAATTCTGAAAAGCCATTTTCCCTTTTTAATTATGTAAATAAGGTAAGCTTCATAGCTCCAACCTAGTAAAGGATCAAGGAAAAACAAGCTGAAGATTAAATTCAAAGGACAGCTTTTAATTATTATTCTTAAGTATTGGATAATTTATAGAGTCTGCATCTAGCCGGCATCCATCATTAACACACGATATGCATTGGGTCTACTAATGTGATTCTGGACGGGTCTTTCAGATACATCGCTTACTTCATTCCAAATTTGATAGGCCTGAATCACAACATGGTCCTAACTACATGTTAGTAAGCTATCAGGGAACGGTAATTTTCTTCTTATTCGTGTTTCTGTGTGCATATATTGTATTTTTATGGACCCGCCTCTATCAGGAGTAAGTTCTAAATCGAGCTTTGTTTGTTTTCTGGTTCGATTTTCTCTATTTGTCTGTGCATGTTTTACTGGAATTTATGATCCATGTCGATGCTTAGTGAGCTGTTTTATGTTGGTTATCAAATCTATTTTGTACGAGGACAAAACTATAGGAAGATTATAGACTCAATGGTGTACACCATGAAAAAGATAGATAAAGAGTTGTACAATGGTCTGACGGTCAATTGTTTTTTGCAGATGTCCTATTCTGGGCTCAAATTAAAAGAGGGGAGATTAGCATTTTTGACGGGGCACAAAAGAAAGGGTCGAAGTGGATATTTGCGGATTGTCAAATCAGTCTTGAATAACAGGAGGTCTTCAAGTATTAGCGACAATGGGGCAACTGAACCTGCTAGGATTCTTCTGGAGAGGTGGTTCGCGCAAACACAGAAACTGGAGGAACAGATAGGCAGAGATCCTCACTCGCCTTTAGTTTCTGAGTTAGGTTTGAATCTAGGTAAGCTGGAATCGGATCTTCAGGTTGTACTGCTGGCCTTGAAGAAGAAAGAAGAAGATTTACAAGATGCAGAAAGGAAGGTAATGTTGGAGTACAATGAAATAAATCGTGCAAAAGAGGACTTAGAGAGGGGGGAGAAAGAAATAGAAGCGGCTAGATTGAAGCAGGAAAGGATAGAAGATGAGTTAAAGCAAGCTAATATAAGCTTAGCTTCGCAAGCTACTGAAATTGGTGATCTTAAGCTTCGTCTCAAGGAGACAGATCAAGAGATTTCAGCTGCTCAATCTGCCCTATCTATGAAAGAAGAGGAAATTATAAAAATGCAAAATGAATTGATGAAGAAGAGTGAGGAAGCTGCTGATGCTGAATCAGAACTCAGATCCAAGACCCAGCTCCTGGATGAAGCAAATGAAATTGTGAAAAAACAAGAAGCTGAACTCCAAGAACTCCAGAGAGCAATTCAAAAGAAAGAAGAAGAACTAGAAGTTTCCATGAGTATGCAGAAAATTGAAGCAGAGAAATTGAAAATTGCTGAGGCCAATTTGGAGAAGCGAGCAATGGATTGGCTCATGTTGCAGGAAGAATTGAAAAAGCTTGCAGAGGAGACATCTAAACATTTTGGGGAAGCGAATGAAACTATGGAGGAGTTTGGAAGAGTGAAGAAGCTTCTTGCAGATGTGAGGTTTGAGTTAGTTTCGTCTCAGAAAGCTTTGGCCTCCTCTAGACAGGAAATGGCAGATCGAGAACAGCTACTGGAAAAGAAGCTTCTTGAAATTGAAGAGCAGAGGACGAGTGTTATGTCCTATATGATGAGTCTGAAAGATGCGAATATTGAAGTGGAGAGTGAGAGAGTAAAACTTAGGGTTGCTGAAGCTCGAAACAAGGAGCTCGAAAGGGATTTATACTTGGAGAAAGAGCTAGTTGGAGAGTTACAAAATAAATTAGATATGGAGAGATCTTCCTTGCAACAAGCAATTCAGGAAATGTCAGCTCTACAGGAGGAGCTCGACCGTAAGAACAATGAATATGGACAGAAACAGTCTCTTCTTCTGGTTAAAGAGTCGGAATTGGTGGAAGCTAGACTAGAGATCCAGCATTTGAAGTCTGAGCTTACTTCCCTTCAGCTTATCTTGGAAGAAAAAGATCTGGAACTCTCAAGTGCAAGGATGATGCTGGAGGACGTGAACCAGGAGATAGATGAGCTAAAGGGGATTATGAACAGTAAAGAAAATCAGCTTATTCAAGCAATGTCCATGCTGGAGGAAAAGGATGAACATGTTCAGGCAATGCAACATGAACTGAATGATACAAAACAGAAATTCTCTGAAGCTGAATCAGCGTTGGAACAGATTTTAGAGGTAACTAATGAAGTGGTTCTGTCTGTTAAGGATGAAAATTATGATGCTTTGAGTGGACTTGATTATACATATCACCAGTTGTCACCAGAGAAATCAGCTGATAGTTTGAAGTGGCAGAAGAAACAGCTTGAAACTGAACTCAAGTTTACCCGAGAAAGTTTGAGAATGAAGGAGATGGAAGTTCTTGCAGCACAAAGGGATCTCACAATCAAAGACGAGGAGTTAAAGATGGTTCTTGGCAAATTGGATGCCAGAGAGCAGGATCTAACAAAACTGAAGGAAGAAATGATCAGAGATCGTGATGAACTGAAACAGCTTTATGCTTTGGCACAAGAAAAAATAGGTGAAAAGACTGTTGGGGACCTAGCAATTGAGGAACTCCAGTTGGAAGCAGCACAACTGGAGGTTGAAGCTGCAACTATTGCGCTTCATAAACTCACAGAAATGAGTCGAGAGCTTCTAAATAAATCTAGTTTGAGCATCGATGCTGATTATGATACCATGTATTTCGAGCGCAATGGTACTGACGGCAGTGTTTGTTCTGGTGAAGTTAAAACAGAAGTTTCTCGACTATTGGCTTTGACTGAGCAGCTTGTTGATGAGGCCGGCATTGTTGGTAGCACGAGCTAACAGAGGTTATGTTTATTTTGTTGACTATATAGTAGTGCATATATCGGTATCTAACCAGCTAATTGCCGTAGGTTGGGTATATCTGTTCATCATATTGTACTTTATCTTAATGTAGACTTCTTGTTTGTATCTCATATACTCCATACTTGTGGACATGAGAGATTGAAACATTTGATTTTTCCTTATTGGGTATCTATGATTCTACCAGAACAATATATGGGGTTCTTTCGCTTCGGTGAAAAGATTTCAAAGAGCATTCGTATTTGTGAAAAAATGGGGCAATTTGATCGCTGTAATTTCAAGACTCATTCGTATGACACAATTATTTTGCTGAAATTTTAACTGGTTTCGATGTGATGACAGTTGCAAGTCTGTATTAAAATTACCAATTGAAATTTCTTAACTGCAAGACAACGAGAACTACACTCCTGGATATTACTGATGAACTGTAATTTTGGATGTGAAATCAATGAAATAGCCGAACAGGTTAGGTAATAAAAATTATGCTTAGCATTCATCCAAAAGCATCACATATTTATATGATAAAAAAAAAATTCTGAACACAAGGAACTGTACGATTTTCTTGAGGACATTCTCATTCTTCTTTTCTTTTGGCTAAGGATACTCTCAGACCCAAAGTAACGCCTCCAACCCTCACCCTTATAATGTGCAGGATCACTCAGCCAAGAAAGGAGAATGCAAGTATTCATAATAAAATGCTGATGTTTTTGTTATGGGCTATTGCCCGTCAATTGTTATGTCTACTCTTATTCTCCTTTTTGCATCGTAATATACCACAATGTCATTTATGAGTTGGACTCCACGGGGAAGGGGTGGCGAGAAATGAGTTTCGAATCCAACATCTTGCTCTTAGTCATAATTGGTTTTTTAAAACTTATTGCAGGTTTCCACAGACAACATACATGAAATCATTGAACATAAATGTATTTTATGAATTATATACACAAGATTATTGAACATACATACGTGTTATACACTGTACTTTTATGAACAACCATCTATTTACAAAAACAGTGATATTGGAGAAAGAGCTTGCCAGATTAGACATGGATATTAATGAAATTTGCATTTACGGCTTTCAATAACAGGCCAAGTTATAGAATCACGGAGACAATTTCTTCAATACCTTACCTGAAAATGTTTGCTACTTTTGAAGGACGCCATGCCGTGAGAGTGTTCTCAACAGTTTGGCCATCGACATGTTGACCATCATTTTGTATGATGGGATTACATCCCTTCTTCAGCTTTGACCTCCCCAATTTCTTCGTAACATGAAGTCCTAGCTTCATGGCGGTAAACAGACCCAATGCTATCAGTAATGGCCTGACCGCCCAGTGAAAATCCTCCAGATGTTGATACTTCTTCACCAAGCCTGGACAAGTGTCGAATGACACAAGTTCAACTTCAGCTGGATCAGCCAAGAAGCTTTTGTTTTCATCACCAAGTATCAATCTACCCGGGAACTCAACCACAAGGCAGCCATTTGGAAGTATCTGACAAATTCTTCCTGCTGCCCACTCACCACATCTTTTCCATGGCCATTCAAAACGAGGGCTGAAAACATTTGATCTCAGCCTTACGAACTTCCCTACACAGTAAGGTTTTGCCATCTGGATCTCCGAGTAATTGCCTTTCCAAAGAGTCTCTAGTCCTATAAATCCAACGGCTATATTTCCATCACGGTCAATGGAGTGAAGAATACCCACGGGCGAATGCTTCTTGTCTTCTTTCTTCAAAAGCACCCAATCTCTTGCAGCCACTCCAAACGTGACACGTTCTAATGTAGAAGCTTGAACTCTTATTGGGTCATGAAGTCCATGCATCGTCACCAAAACAAGTCCATCTCGATCCGTATCACTTTCTAAACCAACTACACTTCCCTCCAGAACGTCCATGTTTTCAGGTTTGCACAAGTTTGGTGACTTTCTAGATCGTACCACGTCACCCACTTGCAGATGATCCTTCGCAAGGAACCACTCGGTATAATTACTACCACCAGGTTTTTCTCTTATAGTTCTACTTCCAAGACCTGTCCAGCCTCCATCTTGGTAAACTGCATTTTGTGAACTGCAAATTGGTAAAAATTAGTTGGCTTAAGAAAACATGCACAAGCCACTTGAAGCCTGAAGAATACAGTGACAAAATGTTTAGTTAACATCGCGTATCTGAAAAACAGTGCAGAACCAAAACGCAGTTGATTCAATGGTCAAGATTATTGCTGTAAACTTAGAGGTGCTGACATCAGTAGATCATCATCCCTTTTTTTTTTTTCCTTTTTTTTTTAAAAGTTGGACTCTATCAGATCACTAACGCTAGCTCAATAATTTATACATACTTGCATTAATCAGGTAAGACATTGACGTGAAGATATCAAACCAATGAGTTTGCCAGGCATTTGTAAATTTTGTTCATATATTTTTTCGTATTTTCTTGCCCTTCATAAGTTCAACAAATTACAAGTATTTGATCCCTTGGAATGGTATTTCTTTCTCTACGAGGATTTGCATTTTTAGTGACCTGCAAGATGACCAAACTGTGAACTAAATGCATGGTAAACTACAAATTCCTCTACAACAGCTCATTTTTTTCTTAATGAAATTTAAACATGAAGAAGGAAAAAAGAAAAGAATATACCTTTTAAATGCGCGTAATATGTCTACCATCATAGGGCGACTCATGAAGTCGTACTCAAAACAACCAATAATGACATTCTCAACTGCAGGAGGGAGCCCACTGGGTATTTGTGGTTTTTCTTGCTTCTTTACTACCAGTTTGTGTATCTCATCAATTGATTTACCACTCCAAGGCTGAATGCCAGTCAACATCTCGACTATGCTGCAACCAAACCCCCATGAATCAGTTTCGAAAGATAGAGGACCAATAACATCGGGTTGCCATTGTTCTGGAGCCATGTAATTAGGAGTACCAAGTCTCTGAATCATATCTGTACTTGGCAGAGAAATGCCAAGCAACACGTACGGAATTCCTATGTCTCCAAGAATCGCCTTGTCATTTTCATTCAAAAGGAAATTAAAAGGCTTAAGATTGAGAATAAGGATCTCTTTGGAGTGTAAGTCCATTACTCCTTGAGCCAGATCTGCTCCATACCTGTGAACATAACAACACCATGGAAATTGCGAGCTTCTTATGCAATAAAAACTTTTAACTAGAGAAAAGTACTTATTGATGTGCTTCTCAGATACATTAAGCAAAAATCACCTCAAAACATCACTCAATGAGAGCTTTCCCCCTTTGAGGCGAGCCATTTTGTCCCCAACGGAGCCCTCGTAAAATTTCATAACAATGCATATCTAGAAGGAAATATAGACCATTCAGAAGAACGGTTGCCAGAATTTGTTTATTTTCTTCCTTTTTAAATACATATGTGGAAAGATATCCAGATTCTCAGCATTGTAAAAATAGTTCGAACAACATACTCACCTTCTTACTTATGACCGAAAGACCATGAAGCCAGAAGACTTTTTCTAAACCCCAACATTTAGAAAGTAAATCCTCCAACTTTACCAAGACATCTTTAACGTTATCTTCTTTAATGGAATGCAACATCTTAACAGCCACTTCATGATGCTCTTCATAGTCTTCCGTTGCACGGTGATGTGTTGCCAGCCAAACATCACCGAAAGGCCCTCTTCCAATTCTGTGCTTGAGTTTAATCGTTGCTGGGTCGATCCAAGGGTGGATCTGGTTAGAAGATACTACTGCACTACCACCACTGTCATCAGAATCTCTCTCAACAAGTTCAAAGTCAGAAATAGACATTGGTCGATTGGCAACAACTTTTCCAGCCATTTTCCTAGTTTCCACAACATATTCATTAAGGAATATTGCTACCCAAGTCATAGAATATATGGAACGCCACTAAACAAAATAGAAAAGAAAATGCAGTTTTGGAGAATTAAACTGTGTGTGCTTCGTGAGAATGAATAAAAGAAACCAATATTAGCTATTTTACATCAATATTTGCAAAATTAGACAATTACATACCACCAGGGGGAAAAAAAAACCAGATGAAATAAGTATAATCTTCCCGAATGATGCCACAACAAAGGAAAAGAACATAGACTTCACTTACGATCCATTAAATTAAGATATACTTTCAGAAAACTGAGTTACTGAAGAGAACAACGTACATGCCCCAACTAAAATTAGCACTGCTCTTGCCAGAATTTGTGTACAAAACAAGAGATATTTCATTCTTAGTTATTGAAAGTTGAAAAATAGTAGATTTTAAATATTCAACAGTGAGTCGAAAATCTGAAATTACTTTTGATGAAATAGACAATTAAAGAACAATATATGACAAATATAGAAGCATCCCTGATCATCTGAAAATATAGCAATCCAAAGAAAAATTCCAATCAGCATAATTTGAAAATTTTAACCTGCTCACTACTCAATTCACCTTTTAACGCACTCACAAACACATACTGACTCACTAAATTTCCAAAATTGAACTATCAATTCAGGCAAAGGAAACATGAAAAATCCAATTCCAAGATGTGTTTTAATTTCTCTTCCTGTGAAGGAATAAACGGTAACGAAAAAGAATAAAATCACATGATTTTAATTTCCATTTAACAGAGAAAAACTCATAACAGCACACGAATTAAAAAGCACAAGAAATAATCAACTACAAAAGAAAATAAAATTATGATACTTACGCTTACCGATAGTATTGTAGAGAGCTGAACTAAAATTGTAATCAAACTGCAAAAAAAAATTAAAATTTAGAAGAAAATTTATTTTCGACGAATTAAGTGATGAGAGGAAATTTAAATAATTGTAGATAATCAACCAAACTTTATGCTTTTTATGGTCTTAAAAAATGAAGAATTAATTTGTCAAAAACAAATTGACAAATATATATATAGAGAAAGTAAACAATATAAGTGGAACGCTAACGTATTCTACGTTCTTTTCCCTCTGTTTTTATTTGAAGAATAACTCAGCAATTAGAAGGGAAATTAAACTATTGGTCCTCGACCTATTATTACAATTGTAAGTTGATACCCGCTTTTAAAAATAGAAATTTTGTTTGAGCCCTATTTCTGGAGGGAAAAAAATGTATTTTTAAATAGTGAATTTTGAAGAATGTGTGGTTAAAAATTAATTTTTTTCGATTTAAGTATAATATTATTTTATTAAAAAATGTGTGAATGAAAATGAGTTTTGAAAAAAATGAATTTTCAAAAAAAAAGGGTTCAAACAACCCTAATCATGTGATATTTTATTATGGGCTTCTTCGACCCCATTTTTTCTACTCTTTTTTTTTTTTTCACAATTTCATTTTCAGCTGCATATTTTATGCAACTCAAAATTTTTATCAATTTTTAAACCACGCATTTCATCAATTTTTATAAAAATTTACTAAAAATATAACTTTTATCTAAATCAAACATGGACTATGATTGCACATTTACTCGTCAATTACAAAAATGACCAAAATCACTGTTAAATTGATATTTAGTACGAATTCTTTAAAATTCATTTTCAAACCACACATTTCTCCCTATAAAATAATTTTACATGCGGATTCATAAACTTTCCCTATTTTTTAACACACAAACCAAAAAATTTATATTTCACAGAATTTATTTTCAAGAAATCTACATCAAACAGTTCTAAACTATTATGTGATCCTCGTACGGTTAATTTTATGAAGTCAGACTTTTCTTTCCAAATTAGACTAATGTCCAAGAATTTGAGAGGAGTTTCCACGAAGGAGGTATAATAGTTAATGCATATTTGAATTATTTATTTATGTCGATACAAATAGATTTATGATGATAATAAACAAATTAGAATTAATTTGTTCATTTTTAAAAATTGAGTGCAAACTTTGTAATGAGAAAATAGGTTAGAGACCAACCATGAATATTCACTTATTAGAAAAGTCAATTCTTGTTAATAGACCTACCACAACAATTACGTCGCTTGAGTTGCCAGACATGCTGCCACGTCACCACCCCAATGAAAATTAAAAAAAAAAATAACACTAAAATTATAGTTTAAGTTAATTAAATATAAATTATAATTCAAACTCATACTATTTCTTTTCCTTCTACTAGTAATTTTCTCGAAATTCAATTGAATTTTCAGTTTAATTTCTTTAATTTTTCTTATTTTTAGATTATTGTTTGGTACATTTTTATTGATAGTTGTTTTATTTTGTTGTGAGCTCCTTTAAATTTTTAATTGGACAGTATTTTTTGTTTATTTGCATCTCCATTTTCTGATCTGGTCAATAATTTTATTGTTTATATTTTAACTTAGTTGTTAGATTTTTACTATTAATGGTTGGAATGAATTTGATGGATTATTTAAATNTTATCAAACACTATCAATTAATGATTTGATGTGTCATGTTATCGATACATTAAATAAGTTAATACTCGTGATTAATATATTTATTCATACATTTCGTATGCGCACAACTTATTATCATAAGTTTGATACGAGCCACGGTTTATAAATCATATATATGCATATGAACGTGGGTTCAAGGATAACCAATTTATCAAACACTATCAATTAATGATTTGATGTGTCATGTTATCGATACATTAAATAAGTTAATACTCGTGATTAATATATTTATTCATACATTTCGTATGCGCACAACTTATTATCATAAGTTTGATACGAGCCACGGTTTATAAATCATATATATGCATATGAACATGGGTTCAAGGATAACCGATTTATCAAACACTACGAATTAATGATTTGATGTATCATGTCATCGATACATTAAATAAGTTAATACTGGTGATTAATATATTTTTTCTTAGAACTTAAAAAGACAGAGATGAATAGGAGCCTAAAATAAATGAAATAAATAATAATTTTCTCTCTTTCTTTTTTTGGATTTATGTGGTTTATAGACACGTACAAGAAATAATATCATTTTTGTATTTTATCGTAAGTGTCGAAAAGACAAGTTCTAAAGTCGTCATGATTATACCTTCTTCAACCAATAATTCACACATGAAAAGGAAATATAAATAATTCATTCAACTTACTTGTTTCTATCAATTGACGTCTAATCCAGTCTAGCTCAGTCCACCTCATTGTATTCTATGCAATAATTCTTGTTACAAGACTCTCTCCACATTGTCATCAAATATAGAGAAATTCAGATGAAAATAATAAAAACTCTATTTCACAATGTCCAATGGAACAAAAATTATCACCTAAAATGTGTATTCTGTATGACTATCAGAGCTTCTAGACAACTAAGTTAAATACGGGATTTCAAGAAACACAAAACTTCGGCTTCTCTTTCAGAACCCCGTCATCTTCATTTCAAAAACTGTATAAATAGAATACTGCGGATGATCATCTCTCCAGAAAATAGATTGATTACCCGACCAGCAGATTTCGCAGTTACTTTCCAATGAGCTTATAGTAGGCATACAATCCCGATCCAATGAAACCTAGAAGTTGCCCAACGACATTCAACTGCAAGCAAAGTTGATTTGACAATCATTAGGTTGAGAAGAACGAGAAAATAAATAAGAGTGCATAGTCGAGGAAACAACAGCACAGAAACTGAACTCACCAAATCAAATGGGAGCCCACCAAATATTATCCATCCTAACGTAATTGTGAAAAGATCCTACATGAGCAGAATGTAAACCAAATATTTATAACCGAGTGTGATGCACAAATTATATAAGCATGCAGCTTATCGCCACACAACATACAAAAATGCCATATTTGGTAAGGTGGATTGGACATTAAAAAACTAAAGTCAAAATTTTGTCCATTATACCGTCCTCTCCTATTCAGTTAAAATTTAATCCATTATGCCATGTTCATATAATTCAAAACTGAATGAACACCAAGAGGATGGGTACCATTAGCAATGCTATTTGGTATCAGGATTTTATGAAAAAATGAAATTACATCTGAGATCTAGGTTAGAAAAAAATTAGAAACATAAGCTAAATTTGGTAGATTAAATGGAAAAGGAGTTTGCGTATTTTCTTTATTCTTCCAAAAATGCTTTCAGCCCTCATTTTTTCTTTCTTTTTTTTTAATGTACTTAAAGCGTTGGGCTTTTGCTTGGTGGATTAATTCTCGGGTCAGTGTGTACGTGCGCACGAACATCCTCTTGAAGAAGGCAAATGAAAATTTAAGCTTTGTCATTGATAAGTGATAAAAGTATAGATTTTGGGATTTGATATCAGTAGATTGTACACTATTATAGCCGGATCAAATTGTTTAATATAAGGTTTTGAAATATGGATAAATAAAATTACACGAACTACCTTTTGAATTAGCCAATGTTTGGCACATGTTTATAAACTATTTATATACGCATTATCTACTTGTCCACCACTCATTTTTATCTATTTATAATTTCAATCGTTTATAAACACTTCCTAAACATGGTTTTGGTTTGTGGTTATGTTTAATTTGATGTTTAACATTATAGATTGTATAGATCATTTAACTGAATTTAGCATAAGTATAATTTTAATTTACTTATTGTTGTGCAATTACTTGTATAAATTTTGTAAATTGGAATTTTGATTATTGTTGTTAATCGCATAATTCGCATTGAAGAAGATCAATGGAACAATGATAAAATTTGTTATGCATATTGAAAAAGATGTATCGAATAAAATTAATGATGAGTCATTATAAAACATTTTCAAGGTATGACAACTTATAGGAAGCAATTATAAAACATTTTAACATTTTTTATTAGTTCTTTGTTTGCATTATTGAACAAATAAAAATAAAAATCCACAGTTAAATCCTGTTCCAGTGAATCTAATTCATGGCTCCACCACTGATTGTGGTTCCCTTGAGCATCAAGCACATAACACACATGCATGGAAACCAACATGAGAATATGTCAAAGGAACATACCTTTAAATTACCACAGATTGTCTGAGTTAGTGCTGAATTCAGGGTTGTGTTTAGGAATATACTGTAATTCAGAAAGAAAGCCAGTATGCAGGAGAGAAGCAATACGATCTGTAAATTCGAAAACAGAAACTACATTTAAACATGTAACCTACAAGTCCAAGAGTGATGAAAATTTGAACCTGAAAACCCGCACACTAGCTAGTTCAGATATCGTCATAAATCGTCAATAAAATGAAAATTTGTACTGTTTATGGTGAATTTTAGGTGGTTGACACAATTGAATCTAACGTCCAGGCTGTACAAAATAAAAACTTGAAGGAACTGCTTGATGACCTCCAAGTGAACATTTATTTTAAAAGTCTAAACTCAAGATCATGCATGAATGGCTGCAAACCATGATAATATATTTACGTGATTAATTGAACTATTGATTAGATCGAAATGGTAAAACTTGCCAGATATAAAATGAGACGAGATGCAGAATCGGTGAGAAACATATTGAACTTTCTAATGATCGGGCACACGATAAAAGGAATTTTTTCCAAATTTGAATCTTGAAAATATAGAAGAAACTAAGACCCTGTTTGACACCCATTAAAACAAAAATCATTTTTCTCTAACTCATTCACAATAAAATATTTTGCACATTAACCCAAAACTTTTTCTACTTTTAAACCACATATTCTCCAAAAAAAAAATCACTATTCCAAAACTCATTTTCCCCAAAATACACATTTTAATGGTTGTCAAACAGGGGCTAAGTTATTACTGTTTTAAATAAACAAAAGGTCTGAAAATAAATCCATAATCAGAATTTTGAAGAACATACAACAATATAACATGGTATAACAAGCTCAGAGCAAAGCATCAAGTTGTATCAAAATATTCAAACTGTTGGTTTAGTTGGTAGCCAAATATTACCAGGAAACCAGGTGAAAGCAAATATGGGAAATTCATTGTCATCTCCAAGTCACCTCGAAAAAGTGTCCACAGCAGTAGAACGGGTCCACACAAAATTCCTGTATTGGGAAAATAAAATAACCCAAGTTCACATGTAATTACATCCAAGTGAATGTCAAATACCTCAGGGGATGTACAAAGAAAATGGTTACTTACCATTGCACCACATGAGGCCAAAGCTATTGAGACCGCTGGATTTTCCTGAGTGAAATAATATTAGCAAGGAGAAAAATCAAGCTAAATGAAACATTGTAAACAGAAGTGGAATCAGTACCAAGACGGGATATGGTAGCGAGATATATTGCTGTGGAGATGTTGGACAGGAAGACAACAAGATAACCATAGGAGTCAAATGATAAATCCCGAGCTCCAGCAATAAAAGCACCCAGCACAATCAATGCCACACTGACAACACCATAATGAATTTTGTTGAGTAAAGGAGTTCAAAAATCTTCTGATGATACTAGATCAGACATTACACAAAAAGGAAAAAGAACATTAAGAAAAATTAAGCTGCAGAAAATTTTTTCCGTCGGTGATTCAATCATCTGCTTGTTTTGCCAAAAGTTCATATGAATTTTAAGCACTCAATTTGTTTTCTTTATGCAACTTTGAATTTTTCCTTTTGCTATAAGATGTTTAGTCAATACTTAATCCACTCTGATTATATGATGGTGTATTGTTAATTCCTACATATAATTGCATTCTATCAATCCACTATCTATATATAGGTAACATGATTCTGTTCGTATAAATTTAAGCCAACTCACATAGTATAGGGCTAATTATAAGTTTAAGTAGAGAGCGAGAGGACATTTACAATAAAGAAATAGCATGTTCGGTAAGGAGGTCTGAAAAGCATTGGGCAATAGTAAGGAAGAAAAATAAGTTAAAATCTTGTTAATTACTATATCTTGTCCTATCAAATACAAATTGGACTTAGCCCCTGTTTGGTTTGAATTAAAATTCAATTAAAATCTCAAGTCAAAGTCAACAATTAATTTTAACAACACATTTGATAAGACCCACAACTTTTCCACCACGCATTTTATCAACTTCTATCAAAATCTACTAAAAATCTGATTTTAATATCTACCAAACAGGGGCTTAATAGTACATCACAGTGTAAAGGGAAGTATGCATGTTATGTAGAAATCTTACCTTCCCAGAATAGGATGAGTATACTTCTGCCTCACAAGTATATATTCCACGATCATTGTAAATACAACAGTTGTTCTCCTAAGGGTTGTATACATGGGTACATTTACTCCTCGAACAGACTCCATTGTAACTATCTTTCAAGTGAATCGAAAGAACTCTTAAACAATTTCGAACGTGAAGAAACCAAAACAGAAAGAACAAACTAAATACTAATGAAAGGAAAAAATACCATGTAAAGCAAATAGGTCAAAGCAAGGGGTGAAGTGTCAATCAACGTCTTTAAGGGTACCAATGTTTTGGAACTCTCACCGATGGCAATGGATTCATTGCTATTAAAAGAAATAAGCTTCCAGCGTCGTAAAACATAAAGCCAAAAACATGAACATATCATCTGCCTCAAATACAAAGTGGAAATCAATTAGACCAATGCAACAGGTAAGATTCACATGTTCTCTTTAGCATTGAAACTGGTACTAACGAATCTGTACTCTGGACTTCGAGATGAGATAAATGAATTAGGCATATACATGATGAACAGTAATAATATAACGAAGTAAAAAAATAAATAAACGATTCATACACATTCACTGCTTGGTCTAGTATATAAAATGTATGTATTCTTTACATTTCTCACCATCGGAAAAGAAATGATCATCATAAAGACCAACATATTTGGAGTAAACAAAGAGCTAGTAAAAGTAAATAGAGGAGTTTTTTTTTCAAAAATGAAAACAAAAGAACAAAGTCTAGCAATTCAGCAAATTTCTCTGTGTAATTAAGATGCATTGCTTGTTGTCATATTATTAATCTTATATTTATGGAAATAAAGGTTAACGAAATATTCAACCTATATAAGGCTGTGTCTGGTAGCGATTTTCCACCCCAATTAAAATCATTTTTCCAGCCGTTATCACCTTTTCCAGCCATCATTTTTGACCCACCCTCTCACAGGTGGGCCCCACAAGTACAAAGCAACGGTCATTTTTCCTCTTAAAATTTGATGAAAATGGTTCCCAGACACACTCATAATTTTGCATTTTACATTAACGGGTTAATGACATAATTGAGGTCAAAGTTAACCTATGATGCGTACAAAATCTGGAGTTCTGGACAAGAACTAAATGCATTTTTACGTTTTTTATTTATTCAGTAAATGTTGAATAGTTATTATTCATCCATCGAACAGAAAAATAATTCAGTAAGTTTCTGACACAAATTGAAACTTCGTAATCAAAAGACAGGTCAAACAGGATTGCAACTTGAATTTCATCAGACAAGATCAGCCATTGATGCAGTCTGGGCTAATAATTTCTACCTGACAGAGGGTGATAACATTGGCACAAGGGAAGTTGTATGAAGAAAGAGCTGCTTTGTTGAATAACACCAAGAGCACTGCAAAATCAGAGTGAAGATAATTTTGGAGTAAAAGTCAATTTCAAATAACTTTATTTACTTAGTAGAAAGGCAAAATAAGTTATAAAAACATGTTTAGAAATAAAATGGTGCTTAAATGTGACCTTTACTCTCTTTTTTTTTTAAAGCTTAGCCAAACATAATCAAGATAAGCTTAATCATGTATGCCAAAATCAGCCAAAGGAATCTCTGATGTTTTGCGAAACGAACAATGATTTTTCTAATTCCAATAATGGACAAGTCAATCTCAAATATACTAAATAGGCCAGCAAATCATCCTCCTGTAAAACAAATTTTTCTTTCCCAATGCTCTCATACATATGGTCATTAAGAGTGAGACTTGGATACAGGTAGGGATGTAAAAAGCCATTTAGCATGAGGTAAGGACCCCTATAGCATTTCACGATTTCAATATGCACATCAAAAGTCTAAAATTATGACTTCAACAATAACTACAACAAAAATCTAAGCCTTTGTGGTCCTTACCAATAAATTGGGTGGGTGTCGGCTCCGTGAGTTCATTTTCTGCACTCTATTAAATTCATTGCTAGATTTACTGAATGATCTATAGTGAATAGATTCTTAGCAGCTACAAGCCGTGTTAATTTTGGCTATTCCAACCTCTTCTTACTTATTCTACCAAGATCACGCCACATTTATGAATCAGAGTCTATTTTAGGTTTACGCATACATGTTCCAAATATGAATATAGTCACTCCTTTAATTTATCATTAGCTGGCACCACCTCCAAAAATCTGACCTGCAGGATTCAAACCAGCAAACTTAAGGAAAACTAAGAATTCAATTTTTAAAAAAAATTGTCTTCCCTAACTGATTCAGGAGCTAAGATTACAGCAATAGTCTTGATGAAAAGACATATGCATTATACCTCTGAAACTATGTTGCGCGGTAAGACTGACACTCTACATTTCAGACATTGTATAACGATACTAAAGACAGTTCAAAAAACGCAACTTTATTTAATCCCAATTAGTTGAAATCAATTGCAATTGCCATGGAATATTACGTATAATGGCAAACTATCATGCTCGTATAAACATGTCCTGCATTTTCAATTTCCAAACATTTTCAGTTGAAAACATAATAGCTAAAAACGAAAAAAAAAAATGCCAAAGAACAGGCAAGATAAACAGGAAAAAAAAGGAGAGAGAGGGAGATCATGATGAATTCTAAGAAACCTGGAAAACAAGTTTAAAATAACTCCAATTCAAAATAAGATGAAGAGAAGGCAATGGCTATCAATACATACATTTACGCATAACAAGTTTATGCTCGCGAATATTTGAAAATTCTGATTAATTAATTCCTATTTAACTTATTAAACCCAACCCAAAAACTTCACCAAACAAGAAATCATTCTGAACCCAAGATTCACAAAGAAATCGACTTCGAATAAAAATCCAAAAACAGAATTCTGGGTCAACTTTCTAAGGAACTAAAATGAATTAAACGCGGTATTACAAAGAGAACGTGCATGAAAAAAATCCGTACCAGCACAGATCATGTAAGAAATGGCAGCATAAGCACCGCGTTTGGTCATGGCGGAGCCTTTGAAGAGCTTCTCCTCCATTCTGGACGGAGAATCGGTTGCCGCCATTGGTAAAATCGAACTGCTCTTCATCGTTGTGTTTGTAGCCATCCCCTATCACAAAATATGAATTTTCGAACAGATTTTTGTAGTTTTTTCTCCTTTGGATACTTAAGAATTGTTAAGGATTTTAGTAGGAGGAAGCCGGGTTGTGGGAGTTGGAATATGAATAAAAGTGTTGACAGGAGCAAGGAAAGAAAGGAATTTCTGATTTTGTAAGAATTTAGAATTAGGTCAGACGAATGAACTCAAATTGATGGATAGATCGTAGACGAGAGAGACTGGATTTTGATAAATTAGATACGATCACTGGTAAGTAAACATCGAAAACTTTAATAATCTAAGACTAGGAAAAAATAACATCCATCCATCCAATGCGAAATATGGTAAAAGCTCTTTGTTAATGACTGAAGCACCACACCTACATAGATAACACAGAATTAAACTGTATTTTATTAAGAGTAATTTTGAAATGTTTATTGCTCAAAATAAATTTAAACATCTAATTAATTAATTATTACCATAAAAGATTTGGGGTCGAATCAGTCGTCGAAAATAGACACTCGAGAGTGTTAGGAAAAAAAAAGGGTTGTATTGGTCAAATTTGGTTAATTTCATTTATTGACTTGTATATATGGGTTGAAGGAAGACTTGGTCAAAATTGACAATTTTTAAAGGGGTTAGATTATCATGGAACTTACCGTCACAATCAGGTAACTACAGTAAAGCACAAATAGGTCATTGAATTTTAATTTAATTTTTTAAGTATCACCACTTTCACATTTTGTCATCCACCGTCTCCAAATTGATGGGAATTGCTCAATTAGAAACAATATTGTAACTCATCTTCCACGTAATTGTTACATGACACTCTGATATGAAAATGATAGAATGAAGTTTATAACAATATCTATAAATTAAAAAGTTAAAAAAGATATTTCTGCAATACCTTCACGACGTGGAACCGTGTTAGTTGGAATGTCATGCAACAATTAAGTGGAAGATTAGTTGTAGTACGACTATCGATTAAACCTATGTTTGGCCTCCTCATTTTTGTAAACTCATTTTTTTAAAGCTTATTTTAAATAACATATTCATTTAATAAAATAAATTTGCACTTAAATTCATTAAAAAATATTATTTTTAACCACATTCGTCAAAAAAATTATTTTTTACAAAATTCATTATCAAAAAATATTTATCAAATAGAGACTAGGTAGTTTTCATCAATTTGGAAGAGAGAAGGTGACGCAGTGATGAAATTTAAAAAATAGAAATTTAGCGACTCATTTTAAACTAAGCTAAAGTTCAATGATCCAATTGAGAGAATTAAAGTGTAGGGACTCAATTGAAATTTTTCTAGAAGTTCAATGATCATTGTTGAAATTTACCCCTTCCCAAGCCTTTTTTTTTTTTTTTTTCGAAAACTTCTAATTACAATTTTTGTACTTTCTAGGATTTAGTAATTTTTTCTTTTCTTTTTTAATATTTCACTTGTATTTAGCCTGTGTTTGATAGGGGATTAAAAATCAGATTTTTAGATTTTTAGTAGATTTTGATATAAATTGATGAAATTTGTGAATCTCATGAAATATTGTTGAAATTAAAAATAAATTATTATATAAAATTAATGTCAAATTTAAGTCTAACTAACGGATTTCTAAACAATATATTTATTCGACGTGAATTGAATAAGTGATTATATCAATATATAAATTTATGTATGAATATTTCTAGCCCTCGTATTATATATACGCGATTGACGTCGATATCTCACTCTCGTCGAAGAGGATTGGGTGCTAAAATGGTGGTGGTTGTGGGATATAGAGGATTGGGTGCTAAAATGGTCAAAGCGATTCCTTTATTGAGGTCTCAATTTAGGCCTTGGTTCGATGTGCTTTTGGGCCTCTCTTCTGTGATGGACCTCAGGCTCGGTTAAAGCTGACTTCGGCCCTGTATTGGGCTTTTCCCTTGGGCTTTAGATTTTTGGTTTTGTTCAAGAGAAAATTAAAAATATAAAATATTTACTTTAAAAAAAGTGTTTTTTGAAAACTACTTAAAAGTATTTTAATCCATCCACAATAAGTTGTTTTTCCAATTTTACTTGAATTCTTAAACATAATCGACTTTTGTTTTATTTTTTTGCTAGAAAAAGTGTGAAATGTGTAATTAGACAAGTATTTGTGTCCCGTTCATGGATCAAATTACAAATATTGCAAGTCGTATATTCCAATAATGGAACATGGAAAACTATAGATGTAAGAATATGATCAAAATTCGTATGGTTTGTTAAGCATCGTTCCTCTCATTGTCTTACACAACATTATTAATTTCAAAACGACATTTTACTGAAAATTCAACAAATATTTAAATGTAACGTTATGGTAATAATACATTGGGGGCCATCCTTGGTCTTAAAATTGTTCCAATTCATTTCAACATCTTTAATTTTTTTGAGCATACCTTTTGCTAGTTATATGAAAGTAACTAATAAAGGAATTAAAATAAATAAATAAATCGTGATACTTTTAGATTCATGAACCTTACCATCAGATGTGTTTATAATACTTCAAGCTAATGAACAATTATATCAAGGATTGAAACAGAAACATGTTAATTGATGTACGAAAATCAAGATTTACTAGGAAAGAAACGTTGAAATTTAAGAGAATCGTCATCATTATATTCCTAGAATTTTGTTTACTATGATTGTGGCTATTCTCGTAATAGTTACCTTTGTAATGTTATTGTTGCCAAAAATTTGACATGAATACCGAAATGTAGAAGCCGATAATCTCATCGAAATGACACCACTTATTATGTGTAATCTTATCATTTACTAACCCACCCACAAAAGCTTGTAAGGCTAAATTGCTATGAATAATGAATCAATATCTATGTACAAAAGTTGCCGACTAGCAAACACTCAACAATTCAAGCACAACACTTCGTTCCAATTCGAAAAAGGTAGAATGACTAATCAAGTAAGTAGTAAATGGGCAATGCACCATCCTTGCTAGCCATGCACTATCCTTGCTGCTACCTACATTTTCCTAGACTAGACAAATTCATCCAATTGGACCCACATTTAAGGAGATTTTTCCATATTTGGGTGATATGCTTTAGCATGATTGACAAAGGCTAGATTAGAAATATGTTTGCAAGACTGATTGATTATGGAGGACAATACATTCATGAGTAGAAATAATTAATCAATAGGACAAGACAACATTGGACTTAATCTAATTAAAAGGTATAAATGGTTCATGAATCTGCTTTTCTAATTTTCGAATGCAAAACATTGAAAAATCAAGTCAAGGATCATATTTATCAACCAAATTCATAAAAATGGCTCGACAATTGAAAACGAGGGAGTTTGTGGGATTCTCCATTTGAGGAAGCAATGTGGGTGCCTTCGTTTTTCCCATTTTCTTGTTCCAATACAATGAAAGCAATGATGTACTAGGATCCAAGACCCATGTTTTGGATGGGCATCATATTCCCATGACACGCGGTAATAAAAACAAATTTGTCGATATCTAAGTCTCTTGAAGATTAAATTTTCAAATGAATAAATTGTTCATTTTTAAACGGTTTAAATTTTTAGATAAGAAGATTCAATATGGTATTAAAGTATATTCACTGTCACCAATTTATAAAGATTGTGCACGATTTAAACCTTTGATGAAATTCGAACATGATTATTGAGTTCTCTAAAACATGGAACCTTTAGATGCGGCGGTTCAACAAGACTTTACTAGATGTCTTATATCGTCATCTTAAACCTAAAAACTTAAAATATTTGCGAAAAAAACATCATTAGTAATATCAACCAAAAAATGCTTCACCTTTTAGAGTAGATCAACTTACAGACTTTCATCATTATGGTAGTCGCATATCAACTTGGCTAGTCCCAAAATCATTACCAAGAGTACAACATGTCTCGATAAGAGATGCCAGATTAAACTTGATCTGGAGATTCATGAGATGATGCCGCCACGTGTTGGCTTTGAATTCATTAAGACACATTAATCATATCATAATCCAAACGATTTTATATATGTATAAAAGATATTTAACTTGGAATGAAGTGAGTGACATATGATCTTTTAATGAATGAGACATGACAAGATAAATTCTTTGAACTGCACTTTAGTCTCATTTCAATCCAGCAGGGTTCTTATCTTGAAAACCTCAGTGGAACACACATTTTCATTAGAACACTTTGATTTCTAGCTAGAATGGGGACCTTGAATGGATAAATATGTAGATAAGAACATGATGCCTTTACTTTGACATCCCTTTCAAACTTCAAAATGTATTGGTCCTGTGTCTTTTTCCATTCATGTATAGATATAAATCCAACTATGTCGATCTCAACGACTTGTAAATTTTGAAATGGTCTTTTTTTTTTAAAGGGGGAAAAAAAAATACAAGCCCGCATGAGCCATACTTTAGCTTCTACCGTCTGCCCTAAAGCACGTTGGCTTATCAGCTAGAGCAATTCGAGACATTTTGAGATACCTCATCAATGTATTAACTAACTAGGGGAATCTACGAATAAAAAAACGAAAAATATACTAATATAGCTTAAACATGCATCACTAGCAATCTTATATATATTTACAATACGATATTTGTTATAGCTAACAAATGGAGGACTACGGATGAGCAAGAAAATGATATTACGTGTTTAAATTTTACGTTCAATAAACTCTCTCTCTTGTACGTAAGCCAACTTAATTTATTACTTTTCTTTAAATGTCAGACACTTGTAACAATAGTGATTGCAAAACTCAATATATTTTTCTCTGTCAGAACTTCCATCGACAGCATGGGATGGGCTGAGAAGCTTCTACGTTCGTTGCCCATATCTTCCTTTTATTTCACTGAGCCGTAGTTAGTAGATTGTATGAGGTCCAACTGATGACCGATATTAGAGCATTTAAATGAGCGTTATGGAACCAAAATTGTGCGTGAAAGTGGGTTTTGCGTCGTTGTAATGTTGTAGGTCATCGCTAAGATTAATTGTTGTCTTTGACCCTATCAAACATGGGCTAATGTTATCTCACTACAGTCATCGACTAAATAAGCAACGCCTTCAGATGCATCAACAAAACCATTAAATTTTCAATGAATATGTGAATAGTGACTTGACTTAAACAGCTTTGTCAATTCTGTGATCATAAGTTCAGTGACTGAAGTTGTAGATTTTGAAAGCTTGATGACGAATAGAGTTTTTAACCTAATCTCAAGGGCACGCTTTTTGATTTTTTTGATATCATTATACTTAAGATGATAAAGTAATTAAGAATGTTTTAGCATGATTGGTGGGATTAATTGCTTCTACGATCCCATAAGTATATAAAGATTTTGATTTGATCCTCGAGTACTTGTTTACCAATTTTTAAAACTTTATGAAATAAAATAAGATATTAGAAAATAAAGATCACCGTGGATGGATTTTGTGTGGGATCTACCTAGCAAAAATTCCATAGAAACTCCTCATTAATTTTATAAAACACACACACACAAAAAAAATCGCGAATCAATAGCGATTGATTTTGCCAAGTATAGCTATGATAAACAAAAATGTGAACTTGATATTGACATGGACCAAATTAGAAATTTAATTATACTTTAGGGGTGCAAAATCAAGTAACTCATCACAAGTTGCTTGACAATAAGTTTTCGACACGTCCCACATGTTTAATAATCAAACCTAGTCAAGAATTACACTTCTCCATAATGACAATCAAGTTGCATTGAATTGAAAATTAAGAAACACTACTCATCGTATTGTCATCCTAATGGAAACGTGTTGAGACATAGTTTATCTAGAAATCCTTAAACCAATCAGATTAATAAGGATCTTGAAATTGATTGCAAAGATTTCATTTGCCTCTCCACATAGAAATAAAGGACTAATTAATTTTGGTGCCACTTTTTCAAACATGGGATTCAAATTCAAGTTAAGTACAAACCAAAAGAAGGGTTTTCACACTCGAGTCATATTCATATATGCGATTTAACTGTTTATATAAGAACGCTCAAATTAATTAAAGAATTCTTTTAATTATTATCACATACACCAATATTTAATTAAATAATTATTACCATTGTCACGAACGTGTCAAATATGAATTAATGAAATTGACTGAATAATTACCTCATTTAAAATTTTAATTGGTTAATTAAGATTTTGATATGTCGTGTGTGAATTTTTCTTATATAAATAGAGAAGTGATTGTTAATTTAAATTGGACTTTCATCCATTTATAACTTTTTGGATGGCTAATCTTTCAAACATATTTTAAGATTGAACTGTGAGACTCGATATAAATAACATTAAAAATGTTTACACATATTCAATAATGTATGCTCCAAAGATTCTTGAAAAGTGAGACTAATGACGTATGTCAATGATTAAAAACTAAAAAACACAAAGTCGAGGATAACTCACTTTTGTCATAATGAATTTATTAAATAAAATGTTGTCGAAACATCAACTCTCCAAATTCATTATTCATCAAAAACCTAACAAGATATACTATTTTTATAAAGTATAATAAGACGAAACTATAATGATAAACCACTCAATTTAACACTTAATATAATAAAATCATGACAAACTCGTCTATAGTTTGTAAACATGAATTTTGAGAGCAACTCTTCCAATATTGAACTATATTTGATAGCCGACAATCTTCCACTTAACTTGATCAACTTAATTTGTACACATTAGATGGACTCCATTGAACTCCAGCTAATAGCCGACAATCTTCCACTTGATCAGATACTAAATTATGACTTATTTCGTACACATTAGATGACTAAGGTCGATTTTCGTCGTACATTTAGGGAGAGAATTGTAACCTTGGGGACAAAGAGACAAGGTGGGATAAAGGTTGAATTGGAGGAGGGAAAAGCGGTCCTAAAACAGTAAAACGTTAGCAAACCGTTTTTCTCAGCTATCCGAATCAATGCTCCCCTTTTGGCCGACCTAACTTTTAAAATTTCTCCTTCTCATCCGACAATCTCCTTTTCATCTCTTCCCCACAAATTAACACACACGACACTATATTTAAGGGTTTGTGTTTATATAGACTGAACAACTTCAAACTTCAAAGTAAAGCTCCATTGGAATTTTGATGAAACCCTGCACATATTTCTGATCTTTTTAGCTTATAGTAATTAATTATATAGATGGAGCTTGAACTGGGTCTTGCCCTTCCAAACCAGACTCCCATGGAAATGGAAATAAAGAGGCATAAGTGTAAATTTGCAGAAGCTTTTGAAAATAGTGAAATTGAAGATAAGAAACTGCGTTTGCTTTTATGGAGTGAGCAGCCAAATGAGGAAGAAGATGATCGTAGTATCACGGACAATAAGTAAGTTTTGAATTTGCTCAATTATTATTACATCTGAAATAGAGATGAATCACACATTACCGATCCCTTTTTCCATACATATCTTTACTGACAATGGTCAAATACTGTGACAGGAAGAGTAATGAGGAAGAAAATATAATAATGGGTTGGCAACCTATCAATTCACTGAGGAAAGAAGTGCTCCACCAGCATCAGGATCAGGGTGGCAATTGGAATATTGATAATTTTAATAACAATGTAAAAAACAGGCAGAGGTCGTACGTGAAGGTGAAGATGGAGGGTGTTGCCATTGGGCGCAAGATCGATTTAAGGCTTTTCAATTCTTATCAAGCTTTGAAACGCACCTTGCTCAACATGTTTAACAAATGTAAGATTCTATCTCTGAAAAAACTCTTAGCGGTTGCCTAACTTACAATAACATTGTTTCAAATTTAGTTGTAAGTTAGGTGACTAACTGATTTCAAGTTTTTAAGGTTTTAGCTGATAAATTCTTCTGAAGATCATTAATATTTTGTTTGGTTTTGTTCAAGGAACAGACTTAAAAATTGACAGAAATGGCACTGAGTATACAATCTTGTATCAAGACAAAGAAGGAGACTGGTTACTTGCAGGAGATGTTCCATGGGAGTAAGTGTGTTTCAATTTCTCCTTTTTCTTTTTCTTTCTTTCTCATGTTAACATGGCAATAAGTAGTTTATCCTTTATAGTTTGTTTTAAACTATGTTTGGCAGATGTCTATAAACATTCAAATTACTTTTTATTCACACATTTCGATTGATTCATAAATAATATGTATTTATTCATCACTAATTTCTATTTATTTATACTTTAAGCAGTATATAAAGTATAAACTTCTCGAACATTATCTTAGAGGATTTATTCAATTGGGGTTTTTAAAGAATCTTAAATATTTAAAAAGCTTAAAAGTATTCAACATATAATTTTAAAGAATCTTTAAATGTACAGGTGTGTTCAATTAAAAAAAAATTAAAAGTTTTTATAAATCATGGGTCAAATGTCAACAAATTTTTAATTTTTTTTTATAAAAATCTCTAACGTACTAACCTTAAGCAGAAAGTAAAAAAGGCAAAAAAAATCTAAAAATTTGTCTTCCTTTCTATAGACCTTAAGAGTCATAATTAAAAATTATTATTTTTCTTCTAATGATTATATTCGTTCTCTCTCTCTCTCTCTCTCTCTCTCTCTCTCTTGTTATTTATCCTCATTTTCTATGAAAAAGTTATTAAATTGTAACTAAAAAATTCTCATAACATTTTTTTTCTTTTTCCATCCCATTTTTTATGTAAAGATCAATTTGTAATTAAATTTTAAACATACTAATTGGTTGTTTACTTTTTGAATGTTTTGACTTATTGATAATACTGAACATTTATATATTTCTTTATTTCTATTATCAAAGAATATTGAAATATTAAATAACTTAATTTTTTTATTTTTTAAAAACTATTTTTTATTACATGGGATAGGGTGGGGGCAGGGAATCGAAAATACACATCCTATGTTTGCATTTTTCACTGTGTCGTTAGATTCTAGTGAAAGTTTTCAAAAAACAAATGAATTCTATAAAAATCTATAAAAGTTTTAAAATGAAAATTTATAGAAGTTTATGAAAGACTTCCATTAATTCGATACAAATCTATAAAAGTTCACGAATTACACAAAAATCTGTCGCTTGAAAAAAGTTTATAAAAGTCTTCAAGAGACTTAATTGAATACAATCTCCTAGATTTTTCATAAATGGGCTTCGATAACAATTGCATCTTGAGCATCTATTTTTATTTTCTCATTTTAAAGTTTAAGTTATTAGTGGAAAGACAGAGTTAATTATTTATTTTTTATGTTATACAGTGGAGATAAATCATTTGTCTATAATTAAACGAATTATATTATTCTAATTTAGAATTAAACCTCTTTGCCAAATGAAATTTAACATGCCGGTTGACATCTTCTCACAATTAATAGGACCCATATGAATTAAAAAAGACAAGAAATTCCCCCCACCCCTATTGTGAGGGATCTGTCAAGGAGGGTGTCAAACCCTCCCTGCAACCCAGCATAATTGTCTAATTTATTTGCATGTAATAATTCTGCAGATCATTTATGGAGTCTGTGCAACGTTTGGAGATAATAAGAAATAACACTTGATGGAGTGAAAGATTTATTTGTGAATTGAGTTCACAGGTTGTACCTAAGAAATATTTAGTACTTTTCAGAGGGGGCAGAAAACAAACATTCAGAAAAATGTTTCAAATTCTCATTGCAAGTTTGTATCTCTAAAATTTTATTTGATAAACTTGAAAATATGTTTCTTTTTCAAGAAATTGTATAATTATTATTATTAGTAAAGGGAATAACATGAAAGATTTCTATATAGATTTGAACCAGCAACAATGACTTGTTTGATGTAGATTTTTTTAGAACAAATATTGTGAAAAATGATATTTAGAGATTGTATATAGTTAAAAGTAAGAAAAAAATTACGATTTCACGTGTAATGAATGAACGTGTGATTGAAAATAAATTTTAAAACAAAGAGTGATACTGGAAAAGTAGAAGAAAAAAAAATTGAATTTGTTTGTAATATTATTTTATTGAAAAATGTGTAATTGAAAAAAAGAGAAAAATATATTTTGAAAATGTTGGGAATCAAACAATGGCAAAATAAAAATATTTCTTCATCTTTCTCACCTATCCCAATATGAATCCGAATCCGAATCCCAACCCCATACCCCACCACAAAGTAAGGAGCATCGTTGAATTGGCTCTACCAGGGGCGGACCCACATGAGCTCAAGTGACCCCAAAAAAATTTCTAATTTTTTTTTTTTTAATAATAGAAATCTGTAATTCAAGTGAACTAGTTGCCTAACCTGACTTGTGTTTGCCCGATGTCCCATTGCACAAGCCTAGTTGTTCCATTTCCTCACAAAATTATGGATCTCTACGGCTTTACCTCTCTTTTGATCATTTCCATTTGCGCTAAAGCCCCAGCCCCCACTCCTCAAGGAAGAATCGACAAAAAACTCCATTGTCGAGATAGCCATTATTATTTTAGCATTTCTGCTTGTGTTTTGTGTTGTAATTTTGTAGTTTTTCGGTCCAGGTAACAAATCGATCGCCTACTTGCTTGATTTTACATATTTCTATTCTAAAATTCACTCAAATTTGAAAATTATTGTCGACCCCATTGCTTGTTATCTTGTGATTCTTGTCTAAAAGTTTTGATAAATCACGACACAAATAAACCTAATCATGTTCATGTTGTTTAAATGATTTTAGGAGATTGGTCATTGACTCCTTGGTTAGCTTCACTTGGTTTCGATTTTTATTTGTTTAGGTTTAGTGTTGCTGTCTTAAGAGGAATTGGACTTAATCCAATCAATTTTGAAGAAAGGGAAGAGGAGAACTGAGAACTATTAGTCTATTAACAAGTTGTTCTAATTTCTAATGCTGACAATTGGCAAGATTGTACTTTGTATTGTTAAATGTGTTATTGAATAGTCTTTTATCTTAGACGGTTGATTGTGGACAATGGAAATATACGTTGCTTGATCAAAAGAAATTATTATCGATTTCGAGTTAAGACTTCATTCTCTCAATTTCAAGTAAGTAATGATTTTCTCTAACTTGATGATTTCGAATTGTTCATGAAATTAATTGTTGTCTATTATGAATTTAATATTGTCTTTTGATGAAAAATAAAATTTGGTTTTTATTTATTTATGTATTGAATTTGATTTTGTAACAGTTATGAAGATATATTTTAAACGAAAATCAGTGATTTCGTTAATGATATGTTATTTTTTTTTAAATTGCATTTTAATTTTTGATCCCACAATTCAAAACGTCTAAATTTGTGCTCGACTCTACCTACCTCTCCAAAAATCTATCACTACCACCTTTATCTCCAACAACCAACACCACCAATTCCTTCTTCAACCTGTCAATTCCTTTTTCCCACCCCAAAATCATTGTCATTGTAAAAAGCACACATACTTACATGTAAATCTATGAGTGATTTATGTGTACTTGTATTCTTCTTTTGTCCAAGGTGATCCTTTTTTCCTTTCAACCTTGTTCTTCGTCTCGTGCCCACCCAACCCAACCCAACCCAACCCAAAGGAGATCTAACCTGACCTTTTTGATTTAACTATGTTTCACCCAAACAACTCCGAGCCAACACAATAACTCAACAACTCGATCCGATCAAAATTAATCGCATACACATCATGTAAAAGCACCTCAAAATTGACTCGACAACATCCAGTGTCTTTTCGGGAAATCGATCAACCATTTTAAGCCACCGTTCTCTTCCATTTCATTGACGAAGTCCACCAAACTTTTTTGAATATTTTGTTTTATAATTGATGTACATTTCAAAACCAGCATTTTCGCGCGATAAACAACAATGATTATTGATGTGCCGATATATAATTACTAAAATAGACATTTATTATAAATGTTGTTCCTTTGTAATACTATTGTTGTTGTTATTATTAGTTTTACAAAATAATTTTTACTTTAATAAAAATATGCAATATTATCAAATATTTTTCTAAGAAAGTTCATGTAGTTATTTTAAACTTAAAATTCTATATTTATTAAATCTTTAAAAAAAAAAAGCGTAGTCCAGAAAATTGATAAACATACGATAAAAAAAAAGAATTAATTTGATTATTGAGGGTTAAAATTGGTGATTTGATTATGATAATTGGAGAAGGATAAATAATCATAATTTTTGTTATTTACACCATATTTTAATTGCAACAAATGTCCTCATCTTTGCTAATATTTGCACTTATGTCCCCAATATTTTTTGTCTCCCCTTCATTTCATTGTACGTTAGCAAAATATTTGAACAAAAATCGTCATAAGCAAAAGTTGAATTCTAAAATATTTCCCCTCATTTCAAATGAGTCTTTCAAAATCAAAAGTTGAATTCTAAAATGAATCATACCCAAAAGAGTCCATTATTTTTATGCACGCCTTTTGCTATCATAAAATCCTCACTCTTTTAGAACAAAACTTAGAATTCATATTTTTTAGCGCAAAAAACAAAAAAATAAAAATTGTTGTCAAAAATAAAGTTGGGGAATTACGTTAGTCAAGCTACAAATTCTCCGTTTTTGCCAAACTGAAAAAAATAAATTTATATATATATACA